>JZKD02S1797190.1:465188-484550 GCA_000966675.3 Picea glauca
TGATTCATTTAAGTATTAAATAATTCATTAATTAATTAAGTATTAAATAAAAGGTGGAGAATAAAATACAACATTAAATTAAGTTGCGTATACAAGAAGGGATCACATAAGGATCCCGAGAAGATAAAAGAATTAATGGGAATGGATAAGGGTAATAAAGGAGCTAGGTGAGGAGGTAAATGAAAGGAAGGCAGTGAAAGAGGAATAAGGGGGGGGAAAGGAGTTGAGAGGGGGATTCATTCGACGGGGATTGGAGAAGGATTTTGGGAGAGCTCTGAGTATTGGACAGAGGGAGGAATTTTGTGAGTGGCATTGACAAAGTCGAATTTACAGTGCACCGGGGGGGTTGTTGGAGGTTTTGGGCTTGGAGGGCTAGGATATACGTTGATATCCTAGGGCTAGGAGCTAACTAGTTGGCAGGGAGGTCGTTTTTGGGTGGTGTCCTAAAGAAGCAAGCTAAGGAAGCAAGCTGCAGATAGCATCAGAGTTAAGGTATTTAAATTCAAATTTATGGATTGTTTTACTTAGATTTATTACTCATTGACAAATTTTACTTGCGTAAGTGTTGAGAAAATTTTGGAAATTTTCTTTTTTTATAAACCTAGTAGAAATTCTGTATATTTGGTAGAATTACTAGCTATTAATTTAAAACTAGTCTTTACAATCCCTCTCCTTGGCGCATGATTTCCTATGCTCACGTGCATTACTATTTATTTGACTTTGAAATAAACTCTTCATACATTATATATAAGGTAATGGGGTCAGGGACATATCCTTTTCTAGAATATACACTGTTTAAACATAAGGTGCTTGGCATTATTTGGTAGGGTTCGACTCATTAAAAAGAGATTTCTTCATGCGTAGACATGGTTAGTGTCCTGTCAGACTCCAAATACACAATGCTTGAATATTAAATCCCAATTAAGACCCTCATATAACTCACTCTTAACTAAATGATGTATTAAGTGAAATCTCAAATGAAAGTTAAATGACCTCAATGAATGGATGGAGGGGACGTATTCCTCTAGTAGTATCATGACGGGACTATCATTAATATCACCAGCTTCTTGGCAAGGAAGGAGTGGTTTACTTTTTAGAACAGTTAAAGCTCCGCACTTGAAATTAATGGATACTTTGTGTACTCAAATTTTGATGGTTTGACCTGACCGTTCCTTCAACCAAGTCAGGACACATCCTCCCCATCTCATGGCCAGACCATCATTCGTATCTTCAACAACTAATTGATGTAGTAGAGATCCTTTAGCATTCTGAGTGTTTTCTGTTGTCAATGTGAAATCCTCTCGAAACGGCTCTGCGTATTAGCATTTCTCAATAGGAAAGGTTGTTGAAATGGAGGTCATTATCTGATGGAAATAGTCGACGATGTTCTCCTCACTGGTATGTTTTGCGACACCCTTTGTGCTCTTGGTAATTTAAATGAGAACTCTGGTTTCCATCACTGTGTAAGAACCCTCGTATTGGAAGTCTTATTATGACTTGTAAATTTGAGTCTTCCTCCTTAAAACTATTCGTCATGACTTTTCTATAATGGTGCTACTACCAGAATTAGATTGTTTTTAGTATTTTTGCTCAATTTCTCCTGAAAGGGATTTGGTGTTCCACCTCTTTGTTTCCTTGATTATTGAAGGATTCGCGCATCCTTGTAAAAATTTTACTCTCAGGGTTTTCCATTTCGCTACAGGTTCTATAGTTTTTCTATTGATATGCTTTGAGGTCTCATGTTGCACTGTTGTGAAGCCACGCAGGGTTTTAATATGGAGATGAAATGTTTCTACTATGTATTACAATTTATGTTGCATTTATTTCTTCTTTTTGTTTGTAAGCATGGATACATTTCTAAATTTTCCAAGAGACTCTCTTCTAGTCCTTATGGATAAAAAGTTTCCCTGGTGGCTATGCATTTCAACCCTACCCAATTAACATTTACGACGTCAAGGGTTTTTGTGTAGTTCTGTTAGAAGAAATAATTCCCACAACATATCATACTGGGGTTTCTTCTTTCTTTTTGCAACTTCTTGGATTGAGAATGCCTTCATCCTATTTGCACGACCTGTCTTATGAAATTCGTAATTTTAGTGTTAGTACTTCCTGTGATATTTATTTTCAAAGAAAATGGATTTATCTGTTGCTGGTATATATGCTAATGATGGGACATTGTTATTGCGAGGGTACCCATCAAGAGAACCTGGTACCATTCTCCCCTCGACCAGGGACCTCTATCAAGCCAAAACGCAATAAGGGAAAGGAAGCCTTGTCTTCAATCTTGAGTTAAGTACCATTATAACTCAAACTCTTTCTATTCTGTTGGAAACTTCAACCATTTTATTTCTATTCTAAAATGCTAACGTAAAATTGAAATTTCCTTGCAGGGACTTCAACCATGTACAACTTTGGATGTCGGTACTCATCAAAGGCATACAAGGTACTCGGGTTTCAATTCGTTGCTCTCCAATGCATGCCCTAGTTTTCTATGAACTGATACGATTCTAAACCCAGGATTAGCATCGTGGTGACAGGGATCTCACTGAGTTACATGATTTAGAATAAGGTTATAGTTTAAGAGCTGTAAAATATTTTGGGGTGGCAATACGAACATTCATTTTTTCCGAGTAATGGATCTGTAATTGAAAGAGTTTTGAAATGGAATTCAACCATCTTCAAGGATAGTTATTTTGACTCGATTCTTTCCTTGGATATTATTTCGATTTTGCATATTGTTTATCCTTTGTCATTACGAATTACAGTCCGAATTAAAGGTTTAGTTAGAATGTTGTTCTCTATAGTACTTCAATATTTGTTGTCCGTACAATCTGAACTTTTATGCATTGCATGGAATTATATATTTCCAAAGGCCCACATCTTTTTTAAATTACATATCAACAAAAAGAACTCTATAATATTTAACTGTTGTACAAGTATCAAGTAATATTCATACAAATATATGTATATAATCCTATTAAATGCATATCCTTTGTAAATTATAACCTTGTACAATATCTACTGCAAACAAATATTTAGAAAAGAACAGAAAATATACAATGGAAAATAAAAACATTACACAAAGATTTTTCCCCTGGAAACCCAAACCGGGAAAACCAACATATTCTATATTCATTCAATGTTTTTACAATGTTTACAATACAAAATACATATAGGAGCCAATGACATCCAAAACCCTAACCCAATGACCTAGATTAGTCCAAAACCCTAATTCCTTAACCGAAAATAGAAAACCATCGGCAAAAAACCATGTGCCAAAAAACCACCTAAATACATGACATGTTTCCCGAGGCAGAATATAACACATACCAAACATCCTTGTCATGCATCGATACTTGAGAAATGTTATTACTTTGTATAGATTATTACAGAAATATGCAAATATTCATTCATGTTGTTCCTGTTTATTCATCAACATTTCTTAGGTCATTATCATCAACTAAGGGAACCTATACAGCGGAAATTAAAAAAAAGGAGTCTGAGATTGTCAAAGTAATCAGTTCTACACATTTAATTATGCTTTTAATTGCAAGGTCAGATCTACATGGTTTCTAGAACAATAGGTATATTAACTGTATGCTATGTGCATGCACATATGTATATATTATCATTCTTATTGTAGGAAATTCACTTAACATCTGTACTTATTTCCACCTATAATTATGTATATACCTATAGCTCTCTCTCTCTATATATATAACAATTCACTGTCATAGGTATAATTTCATCTTGATTCTGGTTTAATATGTACATAAATGGAGAACTCAATTAAGTGCTATGGTCCTGCATCTTTACCTACAAAAATATAAATGCTCAAGTATAACTACCTAACTTGTGTCTCATTCAAACACACCATTATTTCACACATCAAATCATAGTTAACTCGGAGGATCCCTTTTTTGTTCTCTATCATTTATCCCATTAAACAATAGTCTAGCTACATAATTTCAAATACTTAAAGGTGTATGATCTCATGGCAAGCAGAACTCTTAGAAAAGTTTGTACTGAAATATGCTTGATTAGTTTCATACTTTCATATACAATAATTTTTGTTCTTGTCTTATACATAGTGGCTTGTAATATAATCTATCATTTCTATTCTACCTCTATCCCAGATGAAGATCCTCCATTGTTTTTATCAGTCCATTCATTATAGTATTAGCATTGTTCCTATAATAGACAATTCCTACTATGTTCCTACAGTTTTTCATATTACAGAAATGAGCTAAGATACGACAGATTTCTCCCATAGAAGTACCTCGATATAGAATTAACATATAAATTTCAACAATATAAATGATTATTTAAAATAGAGAAGGTGTAGATCAACATATCTGAACCAGTTTGCGGGAAGGCAAAGGGAACATCCACATTCCTCCCAACCGTGGAATAGGCAGCCAAAATTACTTGCCCGATTCACGCCCTAGCCTGACCATGAATCCATGAGCGGAAAATTGGAAGACTCTTCCTCAGCATTGTCTTCAATTCCAGTAGTTTTCCTCTTTCCCCACACTTACTTAGTAGTGTTCATAACAACAAGGAAAATCAATAGTCTCTTTTCTCTGCATGCTTTGTAACATCCTGCCTCCTCACATATGCTATTTATCAATTTTGCCCAGGTCTTTTTTACCTCCCTTGGGAATTTTCACAGCTTCCTAAATCCCTGATTTTCAGGGGCTCCCAATGGCCAAATCACTAATTTTCCACTTGTAACAATTAGCCTAGGGGTAGTTCCAACATGTTCCTCACTCATGGAGTCATGGTCAGCTAAATTTAACATGGTTGTTCCATTTGTACTCCTGCAATCAATATAAAATATTATGTTTTCATACAAGTGTAATAGTCAAATAGTAAGTTGGGTCAAATCAGGTCTCTGTTCAACAGTCATAAAAATTAATTACAATTATCAAATTCAAAATTCAGAATTTCCATAAATGGAATTTTTTTTCCAATTTCGAATTTACTAAAAATGAAATAAATTTCCAGCAAATTTAAATTCCAAAATACTTTATTTTTGGGGGGATGTTACATCCTTTCCCCCTCAGTAAAACACTGTCCTCGGTGCTCATCCCTTTATTGAAACATGATTGGATGAGATTTCCACAAATATCCCTCCAACTCCCAAGTGGCCTCCTCAGGACTAAGGTGCTTCCATTGTACCTTTACCTGAGTGACGACTTTGTTCTGAAGTGTTATTTCTCTCTGGTCCAGAATACGTAGGGGTTCCACCTGCACCAATTTCCAATCAATCAAATGAGTAGGGTCATGAATATACCTTTTTAACAAAGAAACGTGAAAAACATTATGAATTCTTAGATTAGATGGAAGTGCAAGTTGATATGCTACGACTCCAATTCGAGCTAGTATATCGAAGGGCCCACAAAACCTGGGTGTCAGCTTGGCACAATTCCCTAAATTCAATGAGCTCTTTCAAGCTTTGACCTTCAAATAAACATGCTCTCCCACTTGAAATTCCAAGTGTCTTCTTTTCTGATCTGCATAGCTCTTGTGTCTGTCATGTGCTTCTTTCAAGTTTGGTTTTACCTTTATTACCATGTTCTCCATTTCTTGGAGCATCTCTGGTCCAACCATAAGTATTTTAGTCGGGTTATCCTAGATAATTGGAGTCATGCACTTTCTGCCATACAGTATTTCGAAAGGGGTCAACTTAGTCGAAGTTTGGTACCCATTGTTATATGAAAATTCTACCAAGTGCAGGTAGTCTTCCCACTTGCTCGGTTTTGTTCTTACGTACATGCAAAGCATATCCTCTATGATCTGGTTTGTCCTTTTGGTATGCCCATCCATTTGTGGATGATAGCTCGTACTGAAATTCAATTTAGTGTTTATTCCTGCAAACAATTCCTTCCAAAAAGTGGATGTAAATTTTACGTTTCTATCTGAAACCACCATTTTAGGAATACCATGCACTCTAAAAATTTCTTTCATGAATATTTCAGCAATGTTTATAGCTTTAAAAGTAGACTTTACATGAATAAAGTATGTATACTTACTAAGTTTATCGATTAAAACCATGATAGAATCATCATGTTTCTCAGTTTTAGGCAAAGCTGTTATAAATTCCAGTGATATAGTCTCCCATTTCCATTCTAGTACTGGTAATGGCTGTAATAGGCCGAATGGGTGTTGGTGCTCGACCTTAACCTGTTGACAATCTTGGCACCTACCCAAGTACTCTGTTGTTTCTCCCTTAATATTAAGCAAGTAAAATAGTTTTCTGAGTGTTGTTATTGTTTTCTGGTAACCTCGATGGCTAGAATATGGCTTCTTATGCACTTCATCTAAAACAGTTAATTTTAACTTTGTTGAATCTGGTATGTAAAGTCTGTTTTTAAATCTTAATAGTCCCTTGTTGTCAATACTTAGATCTGGTTTATCTAATTTGCAATATTGTTTCGAAATTTTTCCATCATCTTAGTGTAATTTATGTCGTTAATACTTGTCGTCCTTATTCTTTGTTCCATATCACTTTCTGCCCCACTGATATTTATCTCAAATAACATAGGGACTCTTCTGCTTAAAGCGTCTGCTAATTTATTTTCCTTACCCTTGATATGTCTGAACTCGAAGTCAAATTCGCTCAATAAGGCTAGCCACCTTGCTTGTCTTTCATTAAGATCTGGTTGGTTAAAGAGATATTTCACCCCACTATTATCTGTCAATTGTAGGAATTTTCTGCCCATTATTTAGTGTCGCCACATTTTTAAGGCATGTATTATTGCTGCCAATTCTAAGTCATGAGTGACATAATTTCGCTTTTGTTATTTTAATTTCTGGGACTCATAACAAATAATGTGTCATTCCTGATTTAGGACACCCCATAGTCCTTCTTTACTTGCATCAACACATATGGTGAAGTCTTTATTTGGGTCTGCTACCTTCAATATGGGTGCAGTTGTCAATAATTCCTTCAGTTTGTTAAAATTGTCTTGACACTTCTTTGACCAGTTAAACTTGGTCCCTTTCTTTTGTAATGACGTGATAGGGTAGGATATCTTGGAAAACCCTTATATAAACCTACGATAGTATCCAGTGATCCCCATGAATAACCAGATATTTGCTACATCCTTAGGTACTAGCCATTCCATAATGGTTTTTGTCTTCTCCGGGTCTACGGAAATGCCTTCTGCTGAAATTACATGTCCTAGATATTGTATTTCTTTTTTATAGAAGTGACACTTCTCAAATTTGGCGTACAGTTTGTGTTTTCTCAATGTTGGTAGAACTATACTTAAGTGTCCATCATGTTCCTCCTTCGTTTTTTAATAGACCAGAATATCGTCGATAAATACTACCACGAACTTGTCTAAGTATTGACTAAAAATGTTTTTTATCAGGCACATAAACGTGGCTAGTGCGCTAGTGAGTTTGAAAGGTATGACTACAAAATCATAATGTCCATATCTTGTCCAAAATTTTGTTTTGCTTATGTCCTCGTCTTTTATCCTAACTTGACGATAACCAGATCATAAATCCAACTTTGAAAAGATCTTGGCCCCTCCTACTTGATCAAACAAATCATTTATCCTTGTTAAGGTGTATTTGTTCTTAATAGTCAGTTTGTTTAGTTATATATAATCAATACATAGTCTTAGAGTACCATCTTTTTTTTTCACAAAGAGGATTGGTGCTCCCCATGGTGAGACACTCAGTCTGATATACTTTTTGTCCAACAATTCCTGTAATTGTATTTTTAATTTTGTCATTTCTAGTAGACTCATTCGGTAGGGTGCTTTTGAGATAGGGGCTGAACTGGGTAGTAGGTCTATGGAGAAGTCTATTTCCCTTCTAGGAGGTAATTATGGCATCTCATCCACAAACATGTCTCTAAATTTATGTAGGACAACAAAGTCTTCTAACTTTGGCTTATCTCCTTTTTCTAATAGATTCATCACTTGGATGGCATAAACTTGACATCCCTTTCTAATACATTTCTTGAGTTTCATCGTTGAAACTTGTCTGAATGATATATGTTTTGGTATGCCTTGGACTATTCTAATAGTACCATAATCATCTTTGTAGCTAAGTATCTTTGTATAACAGTCTAGTACTGCTTTGTGTTGTTTCAACCAATCCATCCCAATAATCATATCATAAGATCCTAGTGGTAGGATGTTCAGTTTGGTCCTTATCTTATGACCATCTAAGCTGAACTTGAAATAAGAAATAAATTCAACTACTTTCCTTTAGGTAATTGTTGCTAGTTTTACAAGCCATGATTTTTCGTGCTTCGGTTTCTTAAGTTTATTTGAATCTACTACATCATGAGTAATATAACTCAATGTAGCTCCAGGATCAATTAAAATAGAAATTTGAGTGTCATTCATTTTACCTTCGATTTCTACCACTGAGGACTGGTGGTCTTCTTGTCGACCATCTATGGTTTCATTTATCTGATGCAGGCTTCTGCCCATGTCTCCCACTGTCAAGGCTTCCTGCAAATTGTGAACAACAGTTCTATTTGCTGAAATTAAATGTGGACAGTTCCTCGTTAGATGAGGCTCTCCACATTCCAAAAACTTTAATGGCTCACGAGAGTTGTCCCCAAAATTCTTCATTCCCAAGTTTACCAGTTTGTTGCTACCTTGCGCATTTAGATGATTGGAGTGAAAATACTTCCTTGGGAAACTTTTTGCTGCATTATGATAAGGAGTTGGCTGGTATCCCTTCTTTCGCTGGTTCATTTGATCTTTCTTCTTACCCTTCCAGGTCTTGGGAAACTTTACCCACTTTTTATACTGGTCATAGCACATTCGTGCTTTCCTGAATACCTCACTCAAGGATTTGGGTTTGTCAAACTCAATTCTGTCCCTGTAGGACTGTGGTAAACAACTTAAGAATCATTGGATTTTTACCTTATCCTCCCAGATGTATAGTATGAACCTTAGTAGTTCCAGAAATTTATTTATAAGGTCCTCCATCGTCATCTGTCTAAGTCGTAGCTCGTAAAATTCTTTCATATTCCTTTCATAATAGATTTTAGAAAGGTATTGTTTCTTGAAATACTTCTTAAAGTTGGACCATTGCAACTGTTTCTCCTTTAGGCCCTTGGCCAATTTCAGGTCCTGCCACCAAATGCTGGCCTTCCCCTTCAGATTGTAGATGGCCATTCTGACCTTCATGTTGCTGGAATAGTTGTAGATCTGGAAGTATTTTTTGATGTCCAACAACCATGCCTCATCTTCTTCACCTGTCTTGGATTCTCCATCAAAGGTAGTTGGTTTAATCTTTTTAAATTCTCCTTCAAGGTGGTCTACTTGTTTTCTTTTTCTGTCTGGTATAGTTTTGTCTTCAGCTGAGAGTGTCCCTTCAGATGAACTGTCTCCTTTTTCTGTTTCTGGACCAGAATTCTTGGAGGCCCTTTTACTTACCTCTTCATCATGGTTATCATATTTTCATATTTTCTTGGTTACTATACTACGTAGTAGGACTTCATTTATCTCTTGTTGTTCCTGTTGTGCTTTCTTCAATTTTTCATTGTTGGCCTTGAAAACCTGTAGTTCAACAATAAGATTCCTCATTGTTTCCAACACCTCCGTGGGTGAGCTTCCATCATTGTTCTGTCTTGGATCTCTAGGAGGTCATTGCTGTGGATTTCCTTCTATCCTGATTTCTGCACCCTCCTGAGCTTCCATAATTTACAAAAAGAAGAAAGGGGTTTATGTTTGTAACCATAAGATTTATTAGTTTTACATAAATCATAATATATACTAAGCAACTAATGTGGCCCTGTTCAGGCCCAATGTTGTATCTTTTTCTCTGATACCATATGTAATGTACCTCAAATTCACCATAAAAAAAATAAAAATCCCATGACATATTTCAATTTCTTGTAAGCTTAGAATTTAAGAGAAGGTAAGATTCATTTATGTCCACAAGGACATTATTACACCAGTCTAGTTTACTTCGAACAAAAGAGCTTATGTGGGTAAATTTTATTTTATAATTCTATCACTCCCCTTCACTCTCAAATACTCCCAACATACTTATATGTATATAGGCAGTATCTAAACTTAGGTATTATAGCCCATCCCTCTCCTTGGGGGATGAGTTCCTATTCTCACGCACACTACTATTTATTTGAATTTGAAATAAACTCTTCATACACTATATATAAGGTAATGGGGTCAAGGACATATCGTTTGCCAGAATATAAAAGGTTTAAACATAACACGCTTGGAATTATTTGGTAGGGTTTGACTCATTAAAAATAGATTTCTTCATGCGTAGTCATGGTTAGTGTCCTGTCAGACTCCAAATACACAACACTTGAACATTAAATCCCAATTAAGACCCTCGTATAACTCACTCTTAACTAAACGATGTCTTAAGTTAAATCTCAAATGAAAGTTAAATGAATTCAATGAATAGATGGAAGGGACAAATTCCTCTAGTAGTATCATGACAGGATTGTCATTAATATCACTGGTTTCTTGGTGGGGAAGGAGTGGTTTACTTGTCAGAACAGTTAAAGCTCTGCACTTGAAATTAATGGATACTTTGTGAACTCGAATTTCAATGGTTTTACCTGACCGTTCCTTCAACCAAGTCATGACACATCCTCCCCATCGCATGGCCAGAACATCATTCATACCTTTAACAGCTAATCGGTGTAGCAAATCTCCTTTAGGGTTCCGAGTGTTTTCTATTGTCAATGTGAAATCCTCTCGGAACAGCTCTGCGTATTCGCATTTCTCAAAAGGAAAGGTTGTCGAAATGGAGGGCGTTATCTGATGTAAATAGTTGGCGTTGTTCGCCTCACTGGTATGTTTTGCGATACCCTTTCTGCTCTTGGTCATTTAAATGAGAACTCTAGTTTCCATCACAGTGTAAGAACCCTCGTATAGGAAGTCTTATTATGACTTGTAAATTTGAGTCTTCCCCCTTAAAAATATTCCTCGTGAATTTTCTGTAATGGTTCTGCTACCAGAATTAGATTGTTTTAAGTATTTGTGGTCAATGTCTCCTGAAAGGGATTCGACATTCCACCTCCTTGTTTCCTCGATTACCGAAGGATTCACACATCCTTATGAAAATTTTACTCTCAGGGTTTGCCATTTCACTACAGGCTCTATAGTTTTTCTGTTGATATGTTTCGAGGACCTGGTGTTGCACTATTATGAAGCCACGTAAAGTTTTAATATGGAGATGAAATGTTTATGCTATGTATTACGATTTATGTTGCATTTATTTTTTATTTTTGTTTGTAAGCATGGATCCATTTCTAAATTTTCCAAGAAATTCTCTTCTAGTCCTTATGGATAAAACGTTTCCCTCATGGCTATGCATTTCAACCCTACCCAATTAACATTTACAACTTTAGGGGTTTTGTGTAGTTCTGTTAGAAGAAAAAATTCCCACGGAATATCATACTGGGGTTTCTTATTTCTTTTTACAACTTCTTGGATTGAGGATTCCTTTGACCTATTCACATGACCTGTCTTATGAAATTCGTAAATTTAGTGTTAGTACTGTTTGTGATATTTCTTTTCAAATAAAATGGATTTATCTGTTGCTAGTATATATGTTAATGATGGGACCCTTTTATTGTGAGGGTACCCATCAGGAGAACCTGGTACCATTCTCCCCTCAGTCGGGGACCTCTATCAAGCCAAAACGTGATAAGGGAAAGGAAGCCTCGTCTTCAATCCTGAATTAAGTACCATTATAACTCAAAATCTTTCTATTATGTTGGAAACTTCAACCATTTTAATTTTGTTCTAAAATGCTAATGTAAAATTGAAATTCCTTGCAGGGACTTAGACTATGTACAACTCCGGATGTCGATGCTCATCAAAGGCGTACAAGGTACTCGAGTTTCAATTCGTTTCTCTCCAATGTGTTCCCTAGTTTTCTATGAACTGATACAATTCTAAACCCAGGATTAACATCGTGGTGATAGGGATCTCACTAAGTCACATGATTTAGAATAAGGTTATAGTTTAAGAGCTGTAAAATCTTTTGGGGTGGCAATATGAACAGTCATTTTTTCGAAGTAATGGATCTATAATTGAAAGAGTTTTGAAATGGAATTCAACCATCTTCAAGGATAGTTATTTTGACTTGATTCCTTCCTTGGATATTATTTTGATTTTGCGCATTGTTTATCCTTTGTCGTTACGAATTCCAGAAAATTCACTAAGGTTTAGTTAGAATGTTGTTCTCTACAGTACTTCAGTATTTGTTGTCTATACAGTTTGAAATTTTATGCATTGCATGGAATTATATATTTCCAAAGGCCCACATCCTTTTGAAATTACATCTCAACGAAAAGAACTCTAGAATATTTAACTGTTGTACAGGTATCAAGTAATATTCATACAAATATATGTATATAATCCTATTAAATGTGTATCCTTGTCATGCATCGATACTTGAGAAATGTTATTACTTTGTATAGATTATTACAGAAATATACAAATATTCAGTCATGTCGTTCATGTTTATTCATCAACACTTCTTAGGTCATTATCATCAACTAAGGGAACCTATACAGTGGAAATTAAAAAAAAAAAGTCTGAGATTGTCAAAGTAATCAATTCTGCACTAATATTATGCTTTTAATTGCAAGGTTAGATCTACATGGCTACTAGAATAGTAGGTATATTAACTTTCTACTATATGCGCGTATATAGGTATATATTACCATTCTTACTATAGGAAATTCACTTAACATCTGTACTTATTTCCACCTATAATTATGTATATACCTATAGCTCTCTCTCTCTATATATAATGATTGACTGTCATAGGTATAATTCCATATTGATTCTGGTTTAATATGTACATAAATGGAAAACTCAGTTAAGTGCTATGGTCCTGCATCTTTACCTACAAAAATATAAACGCGCAAGTATAACTACCTAACTTGGGTCTCATTCAAACAGACCATTAGTTTACACATCAAATCATAGTTAACTCAGAGGATCCCTTTTTTGTTCTCTACTGTTTTTCCCATTAAACAATAGTCTAACTACAAAATTTCGAATAATTAAAGGTGTATGATCTCATGGCAAGCATAACTCTTAGAAAAGTTTGTATTGAAATCTGCTTGATTAGTTTAATACTTTCATATACAATAATTTGAGTTCTTGTCCTATACACAGTGGCTTGTAATATAATATGTTATTTCTATTCTACCTCTATCTCGGATGAAGATCCTCCATCGTTTTTATCAGTCCATTCATTATAGTACTAGCGTTGTTCCTATAATAGACAATTCCTACTATGTTCCTACAGTTTTTCATATTACAGAAATGAGCTAAGATACGACAGATTTCTCCCATAGAAGTAATTCAATACAGAATTTACATATACATTTCAACAGTATAAATGATTATTTAAAACATAGAAGGAGTAGATCAAAATATATGAACCAATTTGCAGGAAGGCAAAGGGAACAACCATGTTTCTCCCAACAGTAGAATAGGAAGACAAAATTACTTGCCCGATTCACCCCCTAGCCTGACCATGAATCCATGAGGGCGAAGTTGGAAGACTCCTCCTCAGCAATGTCTTCAATTCCAACAGTTTTCCTCTTTCCTCACACTTACTCAGTAGTGTTCATAAGAACAAGGAAAATCAATAGTCTCTTTTCTTCACATACTTGGAAGCGTCCTACCTCCTCACATATGCTATTTATCAATTTTGCTCAGGTTTTTTTTCCCTTCCTTGGGAATTTTCGCGGCTTCCTAAATCCCTGATTTTTTAGGGGTTGCCAATGGCCAAATCATTGATTTCCCACTTGTAACAATCAGCCTAGGGGTAGTTCCAACATGTTCCCCACTCATGGAGTCATGGTCAGCTAAATTTAACATGGTTGTTCCATTTGTCCTCCTGCAATCAATATAAAACATTATGTTTTCATACAAGTGTCATAGTCGAATAGTTAGTTGGGTCAAACCAGGTCTCTGCCCAACATTCATAAAAATTATTACAATTATCAAATTCAAAATTCGGAATTGCCATAAATGGAAAATATTTTCCAATTTTGAATTTACTAAAAACATAATAAATTTCCAGCAAATTTAAATTTCAAAATACTTTATTTTTTGGGGGATGTTACACTCGGGCACCAACACAAGGGCATAACTTCTGGGTACCTGGGCTACACTTCACCTGAACACAAGATTAAATATTGAATATCTCCATCTCATTGGAAATTCAAGTGTCTTTATAGATTCGTTGAACCATAGAGGAAAGCTTCGATCGACAAATTTATTGTCTTGGATGAACCGCATCAGAAATCTACAAAAACTTTTCAATGAGCTCAAATTTTCCCACACATCTTGAGATCTCAACAGAGAGGTTGATCTTCTATCAAGGAATGCGCTTCAAAAACATCTAGGACATATTGCATACAACCTTTGGCTGAATGGAAATAAGGGACCTTCACATGTTTTCATCATCTTCTACATTCCTTCTCCATTTTTGGATTCTATAAGAAGCTTCAAAAATTTCTATTTACATCAACATATTCTGGTGCAGCCATTGTGCCATTCCTTTTTTGCTTTAACATCTCTTCTTACTTATCAGTTAGCTATCTTCTTTCACTTTTCATGTAATCCCATATCTCTCTCCATTGAATTGGACACCAATTCTTGGAGAAAGAACTCATGGACACTTTCAGTTCCATCCCATTGATGTACACAGTCAAAGAGAACATATTATATTTCCTAATATAATTGAGAAAAAAAATTCTGCTGAAAAAAAAAGGGTAGATGTCGATTTGGCGCCCCGAACTCAAATTAAAGTTGATTTTTCCAGTTGATTAATGCATTAATGGATTAATGGATCGCTTGTAATTATTTAAACTTGCTCAATGAATAAATTGATTAATGAATGATAAAGTAGTTTTTACTTGTGACCTTCGATTGATGTACGACTTATTGATCGAATACTAACTTCTTCTGCAATTGGATTTTATGCATTAACAATGTTCTTGATGTTAGTCTTCTAGAACTCACTGAAATTTTATTATGATGATGTTTGACTAGTTGTGATTGGATAATTGCATGCACTGATCATTAAGTGAATACGTTAAACTAGAAAATGGATCATGTGCTCACCTTAATAATGATGTTCTTTATTGATGAATGATTCAATCACAGTCCTAGAAGTTAAGTGGATATCATTGTGCCTTGATGATATGATGCTTCTATGTATTATGATGTTTTAAATTTCTTTCTAACACATTGAGACAAACACACAAAAAAAAATTGTTGATTTTTCATCGCTAGTGTGTAGTGACGGCATGGATGTTACATATGATATTAGAGTGGGTTCAACCCTACGACTATGGGTAGCCATGCCTTCCACTGAATTAAGACATGATTATGACCTAGCAATAATTAAAATATTAACCTGTCCATGTGGTAACCACGGTTAGAGGAAGCCACAAAGATTCACGACATGGTTCTAGGGGAGGAGGCACGATGCCTCTAGTAGGACTCGAACGAGAGGGGTCTAACCCCAAAGGAGAAGAAGAAATATTGAGCATGATAAAATTGTCACGTAGGATGCATTGGGTCTAACCGGGTCCTTCCAGGGAAATCTCAAAAGCCTTGACTAATCGTATGTACTAAGGTAAGGCCATGGCACCTATACCCTTGATGGTCCACAACGTTCCCCAGTGAATGCTGGTCTCCTTCATCGAAAAATCTAGAAGATTAAGTTCCTAAGTTCACGAGTGTCAGGGACGGCTTAGCCGTCGAGGCATGGATGGAGATCGAGGCGATGTACTTTGCGCTTCCCATTTATGACCTCGAGCACGAAGGTCTACATATGTGGTCTTTAGCTAAAGGGGAGCGCTATTCTATGGAGGGAGACACTCCTACCTTAGCTATGCATGGTTGTCGCAGTCGTGTTAGGGGAAATGGTCCAGGGAATGGTTCTGAGAGAAGTAATTTTCATAGGAATACATTGAGCGTCATATCGATGAGTTCAACACTATCAATTCCTTATAATAGGGTGGCCGTATGGTGTTGGATTATAAGACCAGATTATGGAGCTACTTTGGTGTGCCCTACATATGAACAAGAAGAAGTTGGAGACAGCAAGATCATGACCAGCCTTAACTCCATAGTTCATGTGAAGGTGAGGATTTAAATACCTTGGACCATGTTGTCGTCTAGTGGGCCTCTTGAGAGAAGGAAGATTTGACCGTGGAAGTCTAGGCAGGACTCCCATAAGACCGTCTGGACTGAAAACATTTGGTGCATAACGGCATTAGACGTTGGCAAGATGAGACATATTAGTGTCAAGATATGTCTACAGGACCCTTGTTCACGACACCTTGACGATAGGTTCCTCAGTGGAGGGCTCCCTATAGGGACCACCGCATTCGCAAAAACACCGCTAGCAGTCATCGTTTGGTCCTGTTCAATGAAACAAAACACGCTTTTCGGCTGGCAGGCGAGAAACTACTTCTTTAGGGACCCAAAGTACTAGACCAAACAAAAAATGTTGGACATGACGAGAGTCACATTACCAACAAGATTGTATGGTTAAAAGGGCCAAAGTGGCCGAGTCACAGGACACACTACCATAGAGGAGATGGAAAAGGCCCATAGGATTCATGATCACGGTAAATAATCACCAGGCTGAGTTTGATTCCACCATGCACGAGGTGTCAGGTGCCATCTCCAAACAATTTTTTTTTTTTTGGACCTCGGTGCTATCAAGAGCTCTAATTCTAGTACCACGCTAAAGGGATTCGGGTGAGGGAAATGAGAGGATGAGTTTAGATTCATTGATGTGGCTTCAGGTACCAACTAGATGGTTGGAGGAAGGGGTATGAACTATTGCTTAACATGGGGATAATGTAATGACGTCTGGCCTACGTCATGATCTTAATATCTTTTGACATCATTATTAGTATGTATTGGTGGGAATCGCATGATGTGATAATAATCTATCCAAGAAAGTGATCTAAAGGATAGGGTGACCACACAATCCATATCTCATCTTCTGACCAAAAAACTCTCCTCAGGGAGCAAATTTAAAGAGGGGCACACCATTAGTTTGGGTGACCAAGCAAATGGGGATCCAGACCGGGGAGACCTGAGAGTGGCCAAGAGGTTTTGGTGATCTTAGAGTGACCCTCAAGGATTAGTGGAAGAATCCCAGTGCATCCATGGAAGAGGGTGCACTCACTTCATTCCCACAAAGAAGAAACGAGCAAGGGCACAAACCCCAGTTTGTGCGCCCTCCCTTCTGCTTTAGAAAACTTGAAGGAAATGATTTTATCCCTCAGAGAGTGGCTAGGTAATGAGATAAGCTCACTCTTAGAGGTGGAATCATGGAAAATGGAGTCACCAGGAGGCATCCATGAATGAAGGCACACTGTTTAATCTTCGAAAGCCCTAAAAATGAAATTACCCTGAATGTAAAATGCAAACTCAAAAAAGAAAACAACCAAGACACATAGCTTCAGAAGAAAGGTATGAATGATTTATTTTAGTCCCAGTTCACCTTATATACCAAGGGAACCATTTATTTTACATATATTTAATTCATCATCAAAAGGTGAAGAAGTCTTGTGCCTAGGTGATTGACTTGTGCACCCTAGGTGGGCGTTCCCCTGGGTGGCCTCCTTGGCCCAATTCCTCCCTGTTTAGATATGGAAGTGTCCTGGATTCCATGAGAATATGTGGAAACTTGTTTTGCAATACATCAATTGTGATCCACTTTGCCTGAGATGGATTTTGGCCTTGTCGGGTTACCATATATGAAGTGTAAGTCTGGTGTCTTGTAGACCGACTTCGAGTGTCCAGTATAGTGTCTTTGGCCAATGGGAGTTGGAAATCATGAATTTTTTCCAGTGGATGAGTGATGGTGACTAGATATTCCAAGAGGGAAGGCTCAAACAAATTTAAGTGATTTACATTAATGACATTATGGATTCCTAGTTGTGGTGGTAGATCCAACCTATATGCATTTTCTCCAATCTTGTCGAGTATTGTATATGGACCATATATGGTGGCATTTGAAGCGCTTCTCATCCAAGTGTAACTAGAATTGATCCCCTGTTTGAAAGGTCATAAAGGTTATTTGTTTGTCATGGTGCCGCTTGGCATGATCTTGGGCTTCTTTGAGTGTTTATGTGACTGCACTATGGCATTGTATAATTTGTTGGAGAAATCGTTGAGCTGACAATTGTTCCTGCTGTTGATGGAAGGTACCTTGAGGAGCCCAAGTGAGTGGAAGCTTGGTTGGATATGTTGGTTGGAAGCCTAAGAAGACTTCAAAAGGTGTAAATCCTGTAGAAGAATGTGTTTCATTTTTGTAGCTATGATGGAGAATGTGTAAGTAATTATCCCATTTTTTGTTGCGACTAAAGTGAGTTCGGAGAGCATGCACCAAGACTCTTTTGAAAACCTTTGTTTGGCCATCCATTTGAGTATGGAATGCAATAGAAAACTTGAGGTGGAACCCCAATAGTGCCCCTATGGTCTTCAAAAATGTACTAAGGAAGCAAGAATATCTGTCTGGGATGATACTGCTTAGGAGGCCAAAATGGGGCCAGACATGATGGAAATAGAGTTCTGTTGTTTGCGTTGCTATAGTACTCTTTGTGCATGGGATAAAAGGTGCCATTTTGCTTAAGCGACATACCACTACCCAAATTGCATCATGTTTCTTTTGGGTTGTTGGAATTCCACTTAGGAAGTCCATTGATATTGACTCCCAAGGCCGAGAAGGAAGGGACAGTGGTTGATAAAACCCATGCTTCCAGTTCGATCACTTAGATTGTGAGCATAAGACACAAGCTCTGATAAATTTTTCAAATTGAGGATGCATGGAAGGCCAATGAAAATGGCGTTGCAGATGTTGGGTGGTATTTGTGGTCCTGAAGTGGCCTCCATAGGCCAAAGAATGCACTTCCCTAATGAGAAAGAGGCGGTCTTTTGAGTGTGGAATGCATAGAAAATTCAACTTATATAGCCACCCATCCTGAATAGTGTAGTCTAGGAAGTGGGTTTGATTGATCACTATGGGGTTTGAAAAGATTCTCAAATCTCTCGAAAGTCAGTGTCAATGGCATATGTCAGGCGAAATATATGTCGTTATAGTACTTGCCCAGCTATTTAATTGTCAACCTGGGGTACGTAGACTGACGAAGCACACACACTGTATATGCAGGACTGAAGTAGAACTAATCTAATCTAATCTATGTTGCTGAAATCAAACTGATTTAAGAAAGAATTAAAACACTAACTAGGAAAGCATGAAATTGCCTAAGGGAAATACAACATGTGAAGAGTTAACAACAATGAGCTCATACAACATATCAATCTCAAATCATATTGCAATAGTCAA
>JZKD02S1797190.1:501490-515394 GCA_000966675.3 Picea glauca
GTTTTATAAATTTTAACATATTAATGAAATTTATTTTTAATACATTAATAAAAAAAAAACCATAAAAAATTGAATAGTTCAATCATATAATCAACTCTATTTCTTTTATATATTCTAACACATTAATCAAAACAAATTTTAACTCATTAATGATATAAAAACCAAAAAATGTAAACAGTTTCAATTAACTATATTTATATATGGAACAATAAAAAATTATATATAAAAAGTAAATAATAAAATATTTTGATTTATTGAAGTAAATAATTATAATGAATAGAAATATTATTTTTTCAATGTATGTTTTTCAACTTAACTAAATTTAATAGACAAAATATGTTTTTAAATAAAATCAATTTCTCATTAATTTAAGAATAAATTAGAATTCTTTAGAAAGAGAAAATGTATAACTTTTTGATATTGAAAAAACAACAAAATGAAAAACATTTTATTTTAAAATGTTTTTCCTATACACATTAAAGTATAATTTTATAATATTTACAAAATCAATAATCTTGTGAATTTACATGAAAATATTTAAATTTCTCAAAATAAAATAAAGTAAAATTGATTTTAATGAATAATCATCATCATCATCAACATTTTAATTTTTATATAAAGTTATTATCTTTAAATGATAATCATTATAATTAATATTACAAATTTTTATTATCACATGAGTTAAAGTTAATCTCTAAATCTAAAAAATAAATTACAAAGGTTGACATTTTAAATTTCATATTTTAAACAACACCATAGTTTGCAATTTTTATACTAGTATCTCAATATATAATTTATTAAAAATATTCAATTTTTACATTAATAAAAAAATAAAAATATTTATAATTTTTTTTTTTTATAAGACATATATTTTTAATCAATAATATTTTAAAGATTAAAATTGTATATTTTTTTAAAATATTCAATATATTAAATACACAATTAAAATAATTTTATACCAGTAATATGGAAAACAAATTGGATATCAAACTCATCAAAGAGGAAATGAATAAGCTAATCTAATTCGACCATGAACTTAACAAAAAAGCCTTGAACCTCATAATTTTTGGTATAAAAGAACAACAAGAGGAAGATACCCTAGCAATAGTAAAAGAAGAATGAAAAAATAAATCACAAATTGATACAACTTACCTCATAGGAGCAAAGAGGCTAAGAAAAATAATTGATCACAAAGATAGGTTGATCCGTGTCAAAGTAAGTTGTAATGACCATAAATGTAACATACTTAGTAGATCTTCGAGCTTAAGAGGGTCGAGAATATTTATAAATGAAGACCTCATTCCCGAAGACCAAGTTGAATTAAGGAACGAAGTTCAAAAGGTTAAAGAAGCCATGAAAGAAGGAAAATGGGAAATAATTAGAAATCGAAAAGATATTGCTAGGGATAGAGACCAGAAGGATAATAATAAATAGGAATTTGGGACACTTGGGATCCTTTTTTTGAATTGTCGTGGCTTTCCATGACATAAAGATCCTATGATAAGTTGGATCCCGAGTGGTATTGATATTATCTGTCTAGATGAAACTTGGGAGCATGAGGAGTCTAAGGTCCCTAACATGGAATGATTTGTCTTGTGGTTGGCTTGGAACAAAAAAGCCCAACGTAGAGGGATAAGAGGCATAGCTTGTTATATTAGAAAAAACATTTCTCCTCACATTCAACTTCATAAGATTGACCCTCTTAATCAATACAGTTGGATAAAAATTTCAGACACCAATGCTAAGAAGATGTATATAGCAATTTGTTATTTTTCACCTATTAATTCTACTTTTTATAAGAAAAATAATATAGATAAAAAGAATCCCTATAATAATTTAGAACAAGATATTTATAATTTGAAAAATGAAGGTAATATCCTCGTACTAGGAGACTTTAATGCTAGGACTGCAACTAAACAAGCTACTCTTTTAAGTGACGACTCCAACCATAATACTTTATGGCTAGATGAGGACCTTGTTTTATCTAATAGCTACAAAAGAAGCTCTGAAGACCTAATTGAGAATTTGTTTGGTACTGAGTTGGTCAAGTTGTGTAGCTCTCAAGACCTAATAATTTTTAATGGAGTAATGAAGTGGCCAAAATCCAACCAAATGACCTATATTCATGGGATAGGTACTAGTGTTGTAGATTATGTTATATCTAATATCCTTATTTCCAACCAAATAACAACTTTTGACATTTTAAATGACCATGAACCTGACTCTGATAAAAAACAATTAACCCCAACTCTAAAATTTTCCATGCATAGGAGCACCATTGAAGAGAATTATATTAATCAAATGAAATTTCCCTTTGACAAAAGTAAAGTTGACATTTTCTTAAAGGATTTAAATAGTAAATTAAAAATCATAACTTATAAGGACAACATTGAAGAACTCTATCATAATTTTACAACTACCCTTTCCACTTCCATTAACAAGTTCTCTTTCAAGGTGTCCCATAAAAATAATAATAGAACAACCAACCCTTGGTATGATAAAGAATGTAAAATTGCTAGGAAATCCATTAGGGATGTTTCTAATGAGCCCTTAAAACTCGATAAGATAAATGCGTACAAAGCCCTAATTAAAATGAAAAAAAGATACTATATCAATAAAAGGCAAGAGCAACTTTCACAACTATACAAGTTGGATCCTAAGAAGTTCTTGAGCCAAATTCTAAAATGAAATACTAAAGAAAATAATAGGATTCCCTTTACGGACCAGAATTCCTACCTTAAAAGTCTTTAATAGTTCCCTAATGCCATGGACACCATTCCTATTGTCCCTACAAAGGAAGAAGTTTTTTCTTTAGATGACATAGAGTTTGGGGTTAAGGGCTCGCAAAAGGAAAAGCTAAGGATATTGAAGGCTACCAAGATGAAAATTTTAAAATTGGAGGGCCAATCCTTATCCCTCACATACACAAGCTCTTCAATTTAGCATTCAAGGAGGGCTTCCCTAAACCATGGATGCAAGGCCTCATTGTTTATATTCTTAAAAATGGGGATAAAAACATTCCCTCTAATTATAGGACCATTATGATTAGCCTGATTTTAGCCAAGCTTTAGGTAATTGTTTTGGAAAAGAAGATTAGAATTTGGCTAGAAAGTCACGGTAAAAGAGCTAAAGGCCAGGTTGGGTTTAGGAGATATCATTTGTAGTGTCCCCAAGGCCGAGCACTTCATAAATCTGGTTTATGAAATGAATTGTAAATATGTGTTATACGCTGGTGAGCCAAGTTGGTATAAGCCGATGGGCTTATGTGATTGTTAGGCGAGAGAGCCTAAGGGTTGAAGGTCAAGGGCCTGATTTTGTACCTGTATGTATGCAACACATTAATAAAAATATAAACACTGCCCCGTGCAGACCGACACGATGAATGAGTGATGGGGGACTAAGCATCCATAGAGTGGGAAAGGGATTAGGGGATAGAAGGTGGGAAAATGGGCTAAGTGTTGAGATTAGGGGCTTAAGCCTTGGGAATAATATTTTATATTATTCCAAAAAGACATGTGGATAATATGTTTTTCCCTGAATTCTTTTGAATGACATGTGACTTCCAAATGGAAGTAACACATGCAGTTTCATGGGTCACAAGTGTCAACCCAGGCGCATGCAAACAAAGGGATGAGATGAGCCATGATGGGGGTTCCTCCTCCACTCTACCCGATCTTGTGAATGGTACGTCCGGTCTGACCTCTATAAGAATATACCCGTACACCCTCTGAACCAAGAGTCGCTATGTTGATTCGGGGAGAGTCTGTGTTAATTCTGGAAAGTCGATGCATCCTCTGTCTGAGAAGATTGAGCTTGTGCGTGGAGTCTCTGTCCCAAAGCCATGAACATGAGACCATCCTGTCATTGTTGAGCCTGTTGGAAAGCCCATGTCTATTTTCCCCATTGGTTTTTGTGGCCACGCAATGCTGGATTGTGTGTGGCTTGTTGGATAGTTGTACAACACTCTCTCCAGGTGAGAGAGGTTATTGAGGTTGGAAGAATAGGTTGTTTTTCCTGTTAGCGACTCTCTCCAGGTGAGAGAGTGTGCAGAGGAAGGAGAAAACTCCTGGGAGGAACCCTGTAGCTGCCAGAGAGCTCCGAGACTTCCGGTCTAGTCTGTTGTTGAAACCCAAGACAAGGGAGGTTAGTAATCGAAGGACTGTCCATGTGACAGAGAAGGTGTATAATCCTGGGGTGGAACAGGCATGTGGGGAAGGAGCATTTGTCAGCAGTGAGTATTAGTGGTTCCTAGGAGGGAATTCCTTCCTTGTGACCATGTGTTTTCCCTGTAACCTCAGCCTAGCCTAGGATTCCTTACCTTGGGGTGGATCTTAGTCCCAGCTTGGGGGTGACCTAGTGCTGAGCTTGATGAGCAGTGTGGTATAAGGCTAGGAGGTTTGTGGAAGGCCTGCACTTGGTTGGTGGAATCACCAGGGTTTTCAAAGATAAGTATCAGATGATGCTTAATTAAATGTTTTGCAAGTCTGTGTATTTTTATTTATCATGTATTCTGTTGTGCATATGGATTAATGTTATTTCCATGGATTAATTATGTTAGCAATAATTATTATGCTTACTCTGAGCTTAAATATGTTTCTTTTCTTAAATGAATGTTGTTTATATAAATCCAGTGTGAGATTGTTATTCCATAAGTAGCGCCCTGTTCGGCCATGGTAAAAGGGGGCGTTACAGTTTGGTATCAGAGCACTACCGTCAGGGCCATGAATTAAAATGGCATTACAGTTTGGTATCAGAGCACTACCGCCGGGGCCATGAATTAAAAGGGTGTAATAATTTGGTATCACAGCCAAGGTTTCGACACTGAGCCTAGATGGGCCAGTTGAGTGGTCTTTGGACCGAGGGTGTGAGGAGGAAATTGTGTCTGGAGGAGCAATTTCAGACCCTTAATTGCTACGGAGTGTCAAGGAGTTACTTGACCATTCTTACGAGATCAGGAGGTATAACAGTGTTATGAAACCGCAACCGATGTGGTATATGACCACAGGGAGAGAGGACTCCACACCATAAGTGTTGGAGCATTAAGATCTGTTCAGGAGGGAAGGTGAACCCTCATGACCGTCGGATCTGGAAAACGTGCGCATGGCTTACAACCTTTGGAGTTGCACAGGAATGTGGAAATTGCGATATGTGAAATCCCGAAACGATCTACATCATAGATCGTGAGAGAGGAATCGACCATCGGATCCAGTGGAGGAGTATACTGTAGTTTCAATATTTCAGCAAACGAAAGTTCAATATGTGGGATGCACGAATTCTCGATGCCCAAAACCCCGAAATGTCGAAAATATTTGCGTCATAGATCTAAGGAAAATTCTAACCATTGGGTTTCACTTGGAGTAGAGGTGGGTGTATGGATGTGTACCACGTGCTAGCGACTCAAGAAGGCAGGCGAGAGTGGTCAGGCCCGATGACATCACCGAAGGTGACGTGGACCCTCCTGAATGGGCCACGTTCTACTGTGGTGAAGGGAAACAACTGTGTTGTGGGCCCACAGAATAAGGTAAATCGCAATTTCAGAATTTACAAAGGAGGAGCACGAAGGCTCAACACTCCAACTCACGAAGTTGGGAGTTCACAAAGAAGTGCTAGCACTTATCCCTAGCTACGGTCATGTGTAGTAGGCGCTAGTGAGGAGGGAGCCATACCCGTATCACATCTGGGGTATCAACGTTTGGAGGAAATGAGTCCAGGGTCTTCAAATCACGAACTTGCAAGATCATGAGTTTCCAAAGGTGACTTTGGTTATGAGGGTTGGAGCTATCACCCGAAAACCCGAAGTCCCAAAAATTTTTGAAGACCGAAGAACAGTCCAGGGTTTAACTGTTGGATATTCATGGACCGAGATTCGAAAGTTCCGAAGTCCCAAAATTTGTGGAGCTGAACAGAGCTAAGAAAAATTTGTGAAGTCAAAACGTTTTCTCACTCACGCTGGTTTATGATTATTGTGTTTTTATTAAAGGTTTAAGGCCTGAAAAACTTCGGTTGACTGTGCGTTGTGTGTGCAAAGATCAATGAGTGTTAGGAAAGATAAGAATAGACGTCGAGTAAAGAAATGGAAGAGGTGCGGATTGCCTCCATTTCAGAGGATGAATTGAAGGAAAGGATGTCAACTTGGGAGTCTAAGGAACAAACTCTAATGGGAATGGAAAAGAGATGGATAAGGAAGGACGTATGATGAAACTCATTGAAATATTGTAGAAATATTCCTAGGCTCACCGAGATGATAGCTGAAAGCTCATGAGGATTAGAGATCAATAGGGTGAATTCAAATTAAAGATGTTGAAGAATCTAGAGAAAATAGAAAGGAAATTGGAAAAAGAGAGTGACACAAGAAGATCAAGAAGTGTTAGAACCCCTGAGAGGAGAAGAAGATCGAGGAGTGGTAGTAGACATTACCATCTCTCCCCAAATCATTCTAGTAGGAAAACACATAGTAGTTCAAGCCCGTCCCCTACCAGAAAACACCGAAAATCTGGAAGGGATGAATTGAAAGGATAGATGAACAAGATCAAGACTTCAACGTTTTATGGTGAACAAAAGAAGGAGGAAGATGTTGAAACATGGTTGCTCGGCATGAACAAATATTTCCAACTGCAGAATTATTCCGCTCAAGTAGAAGGAATAATTGCGATGTATAAATTGAAAGGAAAAGCATCCATGTGGGGGGATCAGTTTGTGCAAGAAAAACACATCAGAGAGAAAGATATCACTTGGAAGGAGTTCAAGAGGTGTTTCAAGAAGAAATACCTGACTAAAAGATACTATGACAGAAAGATGAAGGAGTTATTTGAACTCAAGCTAGGTAGCATGACCATTGATGAATACGAACAAATTTTCTTGGATCTGCTGAAGTATGTTCCATTCATCAAAGATGATACTGTCAAGATTCAGAGGTATCTGAGTGGACTGCCACCTTCCATCGTTGATAAGATTTAGTATCATGATCCTAAGACTATGGAAGAAACAATAAGAAGGGAGAAATACTGGTATGAATAGAAAAGAGAAAAGCCTACCTTTCGGAAAACTTGGTATCACTAGAAGAGGTTTAAGAAGGAATAGAGGTAGAAGGGAAACATGCCTCCCTTTTTCAGAAACAGTCCCCAGGGACCACCATCTTTTAGAGAGCCGAGGAAGGGTGAAGGGGGTGAGAAAATGCCCAAAATACCACCTATGAAGTGTTAGGGTTGTAAAGGAAACCATAGGTACTGAGATTTCCCTCACAGAAAAGATAAAGCGAGGATCGTCCACAATGTTTAGCAAGTTAAAACAGTGGAGGATATGGGCAGCAGAATGCCACAAATCTATGAAGCCCTAGACAACAAGCAAGCAAAATTTCAATCGCACATGATTGAAGTGTAAGGTATGATTAACAACCGACCACTTATTATTTTAATTGATTCAGGGGCTAGCCATAGTTATGTAGATCCTCGGGTGGTGGAAATTTTGCGTTTATCAAAAATCAAACATGAAAAGTCTTGGTTATTGAAGTTGGCTACAGGAACCAAGAGGAAGGTCATTGAGTTGATCAAGTCCTGTTCAGTGGACATGAAAGGATTGAGCACTAAGGCTGATTTGAATGTTTTTCCTTTAGGCTCTTATGACTTCTTAATTGGGATGGATTGTTTGGACCAACACCAAGCCCTTCTGGATTGTCGTAACAAGAGGTTTACATGCCTAGATGAGAAGGGAAATTGGAAAGCAGTCCAAGGAATTCCCAGATCCATGGCTGTTAGAGAAATCTCAACAATGCAACTAAAGAAGTGCTACAGAAAAGGTTTTCAATTGTTTGCAGCCCATGTGGAGGAAGCATCCAGAGATGAAGTCTCAAATATTGGAGACGATGCAGTACTAACAAAGTTTTAAGACGTATTTTAGGAGGTACCTAGACTACCACTGAAGAGAGACATCAATTTCTCTATAAATTTGATGCCTGGAGCAACTCAAGTGTCAAAAGATCCTTATAGAATGAGTACGCTAGAGCTGAAAGAGTTGTGATTGCATCTTGAAGAGTTTCTAAATAAGGGGCACATTCACCCAAGCGTGTCACCTTGGCGTGCCCCGATACTATTTGTGAAAAAAAAATATGGGAAGTTGAGGTTGTGCATTGATTTTAGATAGTTGAACAAAGTAACTATCAAGAACAAGTATCATCTGCCAAGGATTGACGATCTTTTCGATTAGTTGAAAGGTGCGAAAACATTTTTGAAGATAGATCTCATATTGGAATATCACCAGGTAAGAATAAAGGATGACGAAATTAGCAAGACCACCTTTAGAACAAGGTATGGTCATTACGAGTTCACAGTGGTACCGTTTGGGCTGTCGAACGCACCTGTTATTTTTATGTGCCTGATGAATGGTGTATTCAGGGACTATCTAGACAAGTTTGTCATAGTCTTCCTGGATGACATTTCGGTGTATTCCAAGTCAGAGGAAGAGCATGAACAACACCCAAGGATGGTGCTACAAGTGTTGAGAGAACACCACCTGTATGCCAAGTTGAGAAAATGCTCGTTTTGTCAAAGGAAGATCCATTACTTGGGGCACATTATATCAAAAGAAGGGATCGTTGTGGATCCTGAAAAGGTTGAGTCCATTCGAGAATGGTCAATGCCAAGGAATATCGCAGAAGTTAGATTTTTTATGGGTCTGGAAGGCTATTAAAGAAAGTTTATAGAAGGGTTCTCAAAGTTAGCTCACCCTATCACTTCCTTGCAAAGGAAGGAGAAGAAGTTTCAGTGCACCGAAAAGTGTGAGAATAGTTTCCAGCAATTGAAGCAACTGTTAACCAATGCTCCAATCCTAAGGATTGCAGATCCAAATGTGGATTTTGTAGTGTACACAGATGCGTGTAAAGAAGGGTTGGGAGGATTTCTCTGTCATAATGGATTTGTAATTTGTTATGAGTCCAAGAAGATGAAAGAGCATGAAAAGAATTATGCCACTCACAATTTGGAGTTGGCAGCAATCATTCGACTCTGAGGAAATGGAGGCATTACCTCATGGGAAGGAGATATGAATTGAGAATAGACCACAATGGTCTGAAATATTTGTTTGATCAACCAAATTTAAACGTGAGGCAAATTAGATGGTTGGAGTTTCTGTGCAAATATGATTTTGATATCAAGCCTATCAAAGGGAAAGAAAACAAGGTGTCTAATGCACTCAATAGAAAAGTGCATGAATTACATGCTACAGCCTTCAGCCTGTATAGGACCGATATCAAGGATAGAGTTCTAGAAGCTGCAAATGTTGATTTGCAGTACAGAGACTTGGTAGCAAAGCTACAACAGTGTGAGAGACCGCAAAAAAAGGAAAGTTATGACTTAGAAGCTAATGGATTACTTCTTTATAAAAACAGAGTTTACATACCCAATGTTCAAGAATTGAAGCTGGCAATTCTAAAAGAAATGCATAACGTGACTTATGCTGGACATCCTGGATATCAAAAGACTATGGCAATAGTCAAAACCCATTAATTTTGGCCAGGTATGAAGAAAGAAATCGCGGAATACATCGCCAGATGTATGGAGTGCCATAAATTTAAGGCTAAACATAGGCACCCAACAGGGTTGTTGCAACCTTTACCCATTCCTGAGTGGAAATGGGAAGTGGTGACGATGGATTTTATTATAGGATTACCCAGGACGAGAAAGCAACATGATTCGATCATGGTGGTAGTGGAAAATCTTACAAAAGTTGTCCATTTTATTCCACTAAAAACCACTCACAAGACAAAAGATGTTGCTGAGATTTTCTTATAAGAAGTGGCACACTTACACAGGATTCCTAAGAAGATTGTGTCTGATAGGGACCCAAAATTCACCTCAAATTTCTGGAAATGACTATTCAAAGGATTCAGAAAGAATCTGAACTTTATTATAGTGTATCATCCTGAGTCTAACGGACAGATAAAGAGGGTGAACAGAGTAATAGAAGACATACTAAGAATGTATGTGATGGATAAACCATCAAGGTGGGAAGACTACCTGCATTTGGTAGAATTCACCTACAATAATGGGTATCATGCATCATTGAAGATGAGCCCATTCGAAGAACTTTATGGAAGAAAGTGCAACACTCCAGTGAGCTGAGATAATCCAACTAAAAAAGCAGTAGTTGGGCCTGAGTTTCTCAAGGAGATGGAAGACCAAATGATAAGAATTAAACAGAATTTAAAAGTTGCCCAGGATAGGCAGAAAAACTATGCTCATAAGAACATAAACCACAGAGAATTCAAAGTGGGCGATCATGTTTTTATGAAAGTGAAAACTAACAGGAGTTCCCTGAAGCTGGGAAGTTGCGCCAAGTTGGCAACAAGATTTTGTGGGCCATTTGAGATCCTAGAAAGGATTGGTCCAGTTGCATACATGTTTGCATTACCTGGATCTATGACTGTACATAATGTGTTTCATGTTTCATTGCTTAACAAATATATACCTGATGCTAATCATGTAATCGATTGGAATGTGATTCAGGTGGTACCAGAAGGTGTCCTACAAGTGCATCCTATGCACATATTGGACAGGAAAAGAAAATAGCTCTGGAATCGAGCCATAGATCTTGTAAAGGTCTAGTGGACCTGGTACGGTACTGAGGACGCAACATGGGAGCATGAATATGTTATGCAGACAGAGTACCTGCATATTTTGGAAAATTTTGAAAAGCTTGCAGAGACAGTGTAAGATTGCCCTGAGGATAGTGCATAAATAAGGGGAGGGGGATTGTAGTGTCCCCAAGGCCGAGCCCTTTATAAATATGGTTTATGAAATGAATTGTAAATATGTGTTATAGGCTGGTGAGCCAAGTTGATATAAGTCGGTGGGCTTATGTGATTGTTAGGCTAGAGAGCCTAAGGGTTGAAGGCCAAGGGCCTAATTTTGTACCTGTACGTATGCAACACATTAATAAAAATATAAAAACCGCAGCGTGCAGGCTGACACGATGAATGAGATATGGGGACTAAGAATCCATAGAGTGCGCAAGAGATTAGGGGCTGGAAGGTGGGAAAAGGGGATAAGTGTTGAGCCTATGGGCTTAAGCCTTGGGAATAATATTTTATATTATTCCAAAAAGACATGTGCATAATATGTTTTACCTTGAATTCTTTTGAATGACATGTGACTTCCAAATGGAAGGAACACATGCAGTTGCATGGGTGACAAGTGTCAACCCAAGTGCATGCAAACAAAGGGATGAGATGAGCCGTGATGGGGGTTACTCCTCCATTCTACCCAATATTCTAAATGATACGTCTGGTCTGAGCTCTGTAAGAATATACCCATACACCCTCTGAACCAAGAGTCATTGTGTTGAGTCGGGGAGAGTCTGTGTTAATTTCGGAAAGTCGATACATCCTCTGTCTGAGAAGATTGAGCCTGTGCATGGAGTCTCTGCCCCAAAGACATGACCGTAAGACCATCTTGTCATTGTTGAGCCTATAGGAAAGCCCATGTCTGTTTTCCCCGTTGGTTGTTGTGGCCACGGAGTGATGGACTATGTGTGGCTTGTTGGCTAGTTGTACAACACTCTCTCCAGGTGAGAGAGGTTATTGAGGTTGGAAGAACAGGTTGTTCGGCATGTGAGGTACTCCATGTGAGAGAGTGCGCAGAGGAAGGAGAAAACTCCAAGGAGGAACCCTCTAGCTGCCACAAAGCTCTGAGACTTTCGATCTGGTCTATTGCTGAAACCCAAGGAAAGGGAGGTTAGCATCCGAAGGACTGTCCAGGTGATAGAGAAGGTGTATACTCCTGGGGTGGAACAGATATGTGGGGAAGGAGAGTCTGTGGACGGTGGGTATGAGTGGTTCCTAGAAGGGAATTCCTTCCTTGTGACTACGTGTTTTCCTTGTAACTTCAGCCTAGCCTATGATTCCTTGCCTTGGGGTGGAGCTTAGTCCTAGCTCAGGGGTGACCCACTGCTGAGCTTGATGAGGATCGTGGTCTAAGGCAGGGAGGTTTGTGGAAGGCCTGCACTTGGTTAGTGGAATCACCAAGGTTTTCAAAGATAAGTATCAAATGATGCTTAATTATGTTTTGCAAGTCTGTGTATTTATATTTATCATGTATTCTTCTATGCATATGGATTAATGTTATTGCCATGGATTAATTATGTGAGCAATAATTCTTATGCTTACTCTCAGCTTAAATATTTTTCTTTGCTTAAACGAATTTTGTTTATATAAAGCTAGTGTGAGATTGTTATTCTGCAAGTAGTGCTCTGTCCGGCCATGGTAAAAGGGGGCGTTACAGTTTGGTATCAGAGAACTACCGTCGGGGCCATGAATTAAAAGGGTGAACCGTTACATGATTTAAATGTGGACCATCTTGTTACCTTTAGGATCATTAAAGAGGAGTTCCATAATACTAAAACCAATCTTTTTTATTGTTTTGTTGACTTTAGAAAAGATTTTGACATGGTTCATAGGAAAAACCTTTGGAATAGGTTGGAAGAGATAAAAGTGCCTCTCGAGTTGAGGGCTGTTGCAATAAGGATGTACGAGGACGTTATTGCTAAGTTTAAAAACACTGAGGGTTGGTCAAAAGAGATTAACTGCAATATTAGAGTCAAACCCTTGTCCCCTACCCTTTTTGGTATATACATTGATAAATTAGAAGAATGCTTGGAAAAAGCAGGTTGTGTTGGCCCTACTCTCACTGGTATAGTCATTAATCTTCCTTCTTTATGTCGATGATATCGTTCTTATGGCAAGGAGTCCCCATGATCTTTAAAACCAACTAAGAATCCTCAAGGATTTTTGCTCCAATATGGGTATGACTTTAATACTGATAAGACTAAGGTCATGATTATTAAATCCAATAATATCACTTATGATACCTTGGTATATGACAACAACAACTTGGAGGAAGTGACTTCATACAAATATCTTGGAATTTATATTCACCACAAGCTTAATTGGAATTGTAGCATTGAGAAAAGGATTATTGGGGGATGGAAAGCTTATTATGGGCTTGAAAACAATTGTAAATCCACTGAACTTTGGAGTTGGGATAAGAAGAAAATCATCTTTGAGACTCTTTTATTCTTTATGGATGTGAAGTCTGGGGCTATAGTATCTCTCGTGAATCGTGGATAAAGATAGAGAAAATACAGAAGAATTTTATAACCTATAATCACAAAATTAAAGGAAATATGTCATATCCGATCCTCCTCGTAGAAACAAGCCTCACCCCCATTGAGAGCATGGCTAAGACTAGATACCTAATGTATAAGAGCAAGTTAAATAACATGGAAGAGAAGATTCCCTGGATGGGGTGTTAGTGGACTCCCCGTGGCAAGGGGAGAAACCGGACATGCAGCCACGCAGCACGGAGCCACGTGACCGGCCCGTGCTACAGTACAGGGCAACGAGGGAGGTTTAATGAAGGTTAAATGGACGTGATGGTAGGAGCAAGGGGCATTTATGCCACCCCCCATCCCTCTGCACTTTGTATTATGGCTTGGCTTGTAATTTTCGTCATTTCACCAGGCTTGCGCACTGAAGGGCTCCTCCCTTCACGTAGAAAGCGCAACCAGGCTCGTCCTAGCGATTTCGCCATTGTCTATGCGCTCTTCTGGTCTGTCCCTAGTCGAATCGGCTCACCTGCATCCATGAGAGAGCGCATTAGAGGTAAGCCTAAGCGAGGCTCACCATGGAAGCCCCGCAGACCCCCTGCCTCGCTCTCAGCCTCCCCGATGACGGGCTCTTCCTTACACCCCCAGTCTTCGTCCCCTACTGCCTCCCCTCCACCAGCACAGTCAGTTCGCTGTCGCTCTGCAATCACTCCGCCTCCGAAACCATCTCAGCTTCTACACTCCATGGCCACCCTCCCGCGAGCGCTGCCTCCTTCCCAGCGCTGTCCTGAGGATCCCCGTATGCAATT
>JZKD02S1797190.1:522699-551169 GCA_000966675.3 Picea glauca
TAAATTAAAAAAAAGAATGTCAATTGTTAATTTGAATAATAAAAAAACTTATTCACACAACTTGAGCGATGACACCAATTTAAGTGATGAAAGGCAATCAATATAATTGAATTTTGGTAACGAAAATTTATGTCTAGCTCTGCAACTTAGGTTTAGGATTTCTGTTGCACTGCCCACTCAGCCTCATGCCTCTGAAGGAGGGAGGGCTGAAAGGCACCTCTTACAGCCAAGTAACGGTGAATGGAATCCTGGGAGAGGGATCAAAGAGACCCACCTTTGAGCCTCCTAGATATCTACGCTCAAAGATATTAACCGAAGGAACCTTCAATGATAAAGAGATGGACATCGACTCAGTTAAAGTGACAACACCCGTAACAGCGTCAAGGCCATGGCTACCAGGCAAGTGCATCCCACAAGAACCACATGCCCCAAAATACATCATTAGTTCACCACGCATTAAGGAACAAAAGCAATATATGAGAGACTACACCTTAGTAGGTAAATTCTTAGGGCTCTAGCCCTTAGAACGGGACCTGATCAAATGGATACAACACTGGTGGAAGCCAAAGGGACATTATGAATTGCAAATGAGCTCCAAGGGATTCTTCACTATCATCCTGCACAACCTAGAGGACTGAAACCACATTTTTTATGGAGGGACACATTTTTTCAACTCAGCGGGACTCTTCTTAAGGTTCTGGACAAAGAAATTTAGCCATGAAAAGGAAGACTTTGCACATGCACCAGTATGGATCAGACTATACTCCCTACCCCAGGAATTCTGGCTGGAGGAGGTTCTTGGAGGTATAGGTAAAACTATCGGTGTCTATGTTAAATCATCGGAGGCCACTAAGACGAGATGATACACCTCATATGCATGTATCTTTGTATACCTAAATATAGCCAAGCTTCTCCTGGGATCCATAGTCCTAGAATACCATGACAAAGACTGGATGAAAACCATCGACTACGAACATATTTCATTCAGATGTTGAAAATGTCATGGGCACGAACATCTCTTCATAGAATTCCCCCTCAATGCCACACAAAAAGAGGGGAACTCAGAGGCTGGTAAAGACAAGGATGGATTCGCTCAGGAATCAGGAAAGAGAAGACAAGGAGGAAGAAAACAGGAAACCTAGGCAAGCAAGGATCCTTCCACTAGCAATAAATATGAGAAACTACAAGATGAACCAGAGAATCCCTCAGACCCCAAAAATACTAAAGAGTCCCAGATGGAGAACACGCCCCAAAAAACAGGCACAGGGAAAGAAGGACCACTACAGGATATGGATCCAAGAAACTTGACAACAGATCCCACTACCAGAATAGAGGATCACTTGGAGGGAGAGGATGTAGATTCCAAGATGGATCTCGACGAGCAAGAACTAGAAGGAGTGGACCTGGAACATCTAGAGCACGCTTATCGACACTAGAAACTGTACACTATACCTCTGAATCAACTATGGAATGTGCACAAAATATTACTCAACACCTCAGCCGGATCCACAGCTAGATCCAGTAAGGGTTTGGGAATACAGGGTAATCAACCAAAAGGTCAGATCAAACCACAGAAAGATGAAAAGAAAAGGGTAAGGAAGTGGACAAACAAGCTCATACAAGAGATAGGGCACTTCATGGTGAAATCCAGTTAGATCCACCTCATCTCGGACAACATTCCCCCTCCCCCCCCATCCTCCTCATGAAGATCATCTCCTAGAATATAAGAGGTATCAACGGACGTAGGAAGAAAAAAATGCTACGAGATCTGATTCTTGCAGAAAAACCGAACATAATGCTACTCCAGGAAACAAATATTACTACTTAAGACATAGATAGGATTCTCCCCTGTTGCTAGAAGCAAGGGGAAGTGGTATCCATAGCATCCATAGGCACATTCGAAGGCCTAGCTATACTATGGAACCCCAATACAACCACCATGGAAAACTTCATCACTACCAAATGGTCTATTATTGTCAACTATAGGCTCATTAGCTCCAATAAACCTAGCAACCTCTCTAATTTCTATGGGACGACTAGTCCCAGGGACAAGAAATCCTTCCTCAATAACCTGGAGTACCTTTCTATCTTAATTGTGAACAACAGATGGATTGTAGGCAGTGACTTCAATCTTATTCGCAACCTGCATGAAAGAAAAGGAGGAACTCGGCACCTGGATCAGGAATCCAATGAATTCAATAGTCTCATTGACAACATCAACCTCATAGACCTGGAAACCCCCAATGGAATATTCACTTAAACAAACAGAAGAACTGGAACACATCAAATCTCTTGCAGGCTGGATCGGTTCCTAATTTTAGATTCCCTCATGTTGAAAGGCACAACTCTTGAGGCAATAATTCTAGATTTTCATGGGTCAGATCATTAGCCCATTAGACTCTGGCTGGAGGTACCAACCACTTGAGGTCAGAAACCCTTTAGGTTCGACCAGTTTTGGCTCAGCCACCCAGATTTTCACAAAAAGATCCACGAATGGTGGAGAGAGGCAGAGTTACCTCATGGCTCCAAGATGTACCAATTCTAGCAGAGGCTTAAGAACCTTAAGAAGCAACTCAGACTTTGGAACAGGCAAACCTTTGGCAATATCTTCGACTCCCAAAAGCAAATGACAGATCAAATGAGCATGATACAAAGGAAAATTCGAGAGAATGGACTTACAAAAGATCCTAGAACCTAGGAAGAAGATATATACCAATAGTTGGAGGCTAGGAAGGCCCAAGAAGAGACTCAGTGGAAACAAAAATCTCGCATCCAGTGGCTCAAGGAGGGTGACCGAAACACAAATTTTTTTTACAGGACCACTCTTCAACTACGACTCACCAATCAAATCACACAGTTAACCTCCACCAATGGCCAACTTATCCATTCTCATGAGGATATGGAAAAGGAATTGATCGCTTATTAAAAAGATCTCTTGATGAAGCCCCTTCAGGATAGATATCAAGCCATCGCCAAGGTTACACAACACATACCAACCTTAATAACTGTGGAACGAAACATAGCCTTGCTGAGGCCCATTTCTATCGAGGAGGTGGATCAGGCGCTTTAGGACACCCCCAAAGGCAAGGCTCCAGGACCAGATCGATTCACTAGCGACTTTGTAATGTACCTCAAAAATCACCATAAAAATATTTTATTTGTACATGTATCCTTGAAAGGATTTTTCGAGGGTTCAAGCAAGTAGGCTTTTTGTTATAAAGCTTGAGTCTGAAATTTTTGTTAGAGAACTTGTTGTCACCTAATATGCAACTTAAAAATTCCTACTAATACAATAAGTGTATCCTCCTCCCTTCAATGTTTATTCAAAGTCTTGTAACAATTACCAATATTTCTTATTTGATGATGTCTATAATACCAACACAGGTTTAACTATAGAGGCATCTTGCAAATAGGTCTGTTACTTTTATATCTCTAATTGAAACACAAAATTCTCCAATCAACACACATCGACTACCGAAATCACCCTGAAGTGTTCAGAGAGAGGAAAGGATATTACCCTAAAGTGTTCAGAGTGAAGTACAGAGCGAAATCGTCTCACAGGGGTCGAGCTCCAGTAGAAAAACACTAGATCCTCCTCGCTAGATATATTTAGAAGAACGAACAGAGATAAATAGTTGGGAAAAGGACCAAAATCCAGTGGATCATTAGATCCCATAGATCTGTGTAGAAGTTAAGGCTGATCTATCAAAACTCAGGAGGGTAACGATCAGATGTCTTTAGAGGAACGGAGGGTGGAAAATTCATTGGGAAGTACAGAAATCCCGTGAACCATAGTATCTTGAAGTTCTACGTGGATTTTAAGGCTGATCATTCACAAGCTTAGGAGGGTAACAACCGTTGGATGAGAAACAATAGGAGCTGTTGATCTCGTTCTTCGGATTTTCTCCATCTCGTAGTTGCAATGTTGGAGGAGGGGCCCGCCAGAGGACCATCCCATTCTGGACCCCATATTTTTATTCAAAAGCTAAAACAAAAACAACAACACCCAAGAACTCCTAAATCGCGAAAAGATAGCACGTCGGGGTTTCTAAGTTCGGGAATTTTCAATTACAACCACCAACGTCAACGCACAACAAATCCCGAAATTGTGAAATGTGACCCGCATTTCAGGATTTTGGAGTTCAGGATTTTGCGAATTCAGCAACTCTCGAAATATCAAAAGGTGACCACCATTTTAGGATTTTTGAGTTCATAAATTCGTAAATAAAACAGCTAATATCAACACACGATAACTACCCAAATCACAAAAAGTGACTAGCACTTCGGGATTTCGGAGTTCGGGATATCGCGAATACAGAGGTCAAACATTGACAGGTACAAATCTCTGAAATATGAAACAAAGGGAAGGTTGGACTAGCACTTCGAGGTTTTAGGCTTTCGAAAGTTCGTGGGTTCAAGTGCCTCAACAACAACAACATAAACCAATTTTCGAAATGAAAAAAAAGAAGCTCAGTACTTCGTCATTTTGGGTTTCAGAATCCCGCGACTTCAAAAGCCAAACATTAAACACAAACTATTTCCGAAATTGTAAAAGGATATGTGGATATACCATTTTTCGTGATTTCAGGGTTTAGGGTTTTAGGATTTCAAATACCGACCGACAACATACCATAACTTTCGAAAATGCGAAAGGTGGAAGGATGTGTGACCAACATGTCAGGATTTCGGGGTTCGGAACATCACGAGTTCCGATGTCCAAACATCAAGATATACAAACTTCTGAAATGCGAAAGAGGGAGAGTGGGTCCCGCATTTCAGGATTTTGGGATTTACGAACACATGGCACATAAACACAAATGAAAAAGAAAATCCGAAATGTGAAAAGCGATTAGGGTGTGGGCACTACAATTTTGGATTTCAGGCTTTACTAACTCCTGATGCAAAACATTACACGACATCAAATGCCAAATTGCGAAGTTATGAAAAAGGTAAGGGGCCCATCGAATATCGGGTTTCATCATTTGGTAATGCTTGATGCAAGAACAACATACCACAAGAATCGTCGAATCCCGAAATTCGATCGGCTGTGGGGCCACTTCAGGTTTTCAGAGTTTGCACGAACAAAAGGTCTCCACACATGTTGAATCGATAAACTCTGAAAGGTCAAAAAAGGAAAGGAAACACGAATAGAGTTTACAAACTCAGTAATTTTGTTCCTGGTAATATTCATACAGTTAGATTATGGAACTTACAACATAACCTCCACTCCCAAATATACCAATCTTCATGATTGATTTTACTCAGAAAACACATATAGAAAGAAAAGTAACAATGAATTTAATTTAGAGGGACCTCTTCCATAGTTCAACCATGCATAATCCTTTCATCTTTCATAACGAATAAAAAGGACAATTTCTATCATTCGTTTAGAAAGGGATCACTCGAGATCAGATTTACCATTGGTTCGCAGTCAGTGTTTAGGTTTCGGTTCCAATTTAACACATACATTGCATCAAATATAAATCCATTTAGACAGAGAATGGAAATCATTCCAGTTCCAATCAGATACATTGCAGCAGATGTAAAATTATTTAGAACAAAGAAGGAGAAAATTTAACATATTTGAATTCCAATCCACGGGAAGACAAAGGGAGCAGCCACATTCCTCCCAACCATAGAACAGGGCAGCCAAAATCACTTGCGTGATTCACCCCCTAGCCTGACCATGAATCCATGAGGGAGAACTTGGAAACTCCTCCTCAGCTATGTCCTTCAATTCCAACAGTTATCCTCTTGCCTCACACTTACTCAACGGTTCTCATAACAGGAAGGAAATTTTGTTTCAACAGGCTCCTCTTGCCTCAAACTCAATCCACAGTGTTCATAACAGCAAGAGAGCTCAAGAATCCTTTCCCAGAATACTTGGCAGTGTCCTACCTCCTCGCATATGCTATTTATCCATTTTTGCCTAGGTATTTTCTCTCCTTTGGGGATTTTCGCAGCTTTTCTTAATCCCTGATTTTCAAGGGCTTCCAGTGGACAAATCTCTAATTTACCACTTGTATTCATCCACCCATAGGTAGTTCTGACTTGTTCCCCACTCATCGAGTCATGGTCAACTAATTTTAACATGGTTGTTCCATTTGTCCTCCTACAGTTAATATAATTATTATGTTGTGATACAAGTGTCATAGTCAAATAGTTAGTTGGGTCCAAACAGATCTCTGCCCAATAGTCACAATAATTAAATACAATTATTAAATTCGAAATTTGGAATTTCCATAAATAGCAAAAATTTTCCAGATTCGAATTTGCCAAAAACGGAAATAAATTTCTATCACATAAAAATAAAAATATTTATTTTTGAGGGATGTCACATCGTTTCCCCCTTTAGTAAAACACTTTCCTCAGTGTTCGTTCCTTTCTTGGAATAGGATTGGATGACATTTCCGCAAATCTCCCTCCAATTCCCAAGTGGCCTCCTCAGGACTAAAGTGCTTCCATTGCACTTTTACCTGAGCGACGGCTCTGTTCGGAAGGTTATTTCTCTCCGGTCCAAAATGCGCAGGGGTTCCACCTAGAAATCACCCTTGGGTTCCACCTACACCAAGTTCCAATCAATCATATGAGTAGGGTCATGAATATACTATTTCAACAAAGAAACATGAAATACATTATGAATTCTTAGATTAGTTGGAAGTGCAAGCTGATATGCTACGGGTCTAATTTGAACTAGTATCTCGAAGGGCCCACAAAACCTAGGTGACATCTTGGCATAGTTCCCCAACTTCAATGAACTTTTTCGGGCTTTGACCTTCAAATAAACATGGTCTCCGACTTGAAATTCCAAGTGTCTTCTTTTCTGATCCGCATAGCTCTTATGTCTGTCTTGTGCTTCTTTCAAGTTCTGTTGTACTTTCGTTACCATGTTCTCCATTTCTTGGAGCACCTCTGGTCCAACCATGAGTCTGTCAGCTGGGTTATCCCAGCTAATTGGAGTTGTACACCTTCTATCGTACAGTATTTTGAAAGGGCTCAACTTAGCCGAAATTTGGTACCCACTGTTATATGTAAATTCCACCAAGTGTAGGTAGTCTTCCCACTTGTTCAGTTTTGTTCTTACATACATGAAGATCATATATTCTATGATTTGGTTTGTCCTTTCGATCTGTCAATCTGTTTGAGGATGATAACTCATGCTGAAATTCAAATTAGTATTTAGCCATGCAAACAATTCATTCCAAAAAGAAGATGTGAATTTTACATCTCTATCTGAAATCACCATTTTAGGAATACCATGCAGCCTAAAAATTTTGTTCATGAATATATCAGTGATGTTAATAGCTTTAAAAGTAAACTTTACAGGAATAAAATGTGCAGAATTACTGAGTTTATCGATTACAACCATGATAGAATCATTCTGTTTCTGCGTTTTTGGCAAACCTGTGATAAAGTCCAGTGAGATGGTCTCCCATTTCCATTCTAGTACTGATAATGGATGTAATAGGCCGGCTGGATGCTGGTGTTCATCCTTAACCTACTGGCAATCTTGGCACCTAGCCAAGTACTTTGTTGTTTTTCCCTTCATATTAGGCCAGTAAAATAGTTTTTCGAGTGTTGTTATTGTTTTCTGGTAACCTGGATGGCCAGAGTATGGTTTCCTATGCACTTCATCTAAGATAGTTAATTTTAGCTCTGCTAAATCTGGTACATAAAATCTGTTTTTAAATCTTAATAGTCCCTCCTTGTCGATACTTATATTCGATTCATATGAGTTTGTGACACTATTTTTCAATTCTTCCATCATCTTAGTGTAATTTTCGTCATTAACACCTGCCATTATTATTCTTTGTTCCAGATCACTTTCTGTTCTTCTGATATTTATCTCAAATAACCCATGGATTCTGTGGCTTAAAGGATCTACTACTTTATTTTCCTTACCCTTGATATGTCTGACTTCGAAGTCAAATTCGCTCAAGAAGGCTAGCCACCTTGCTTGTCTCGTGTTAAGGTCTGGTTGGTTAAACAAATATTTCACTCTGCTATTATCTATCAATAGTAAGAATTTTCTACCCATGATATAGTGTCGCCACATTTTTGAGGCATGTATTACTGCTGCCAATTCTAAGTCATGAGTGACATAATTTTGCTCGTGTTCCTTTAATTTTCAGGACTCATAACATATTATGTGCTCTTCCTGAGTTAGAACACCACCTAGTCCCACTTTACTTGCATCCATGCATACTGTGAAGTCTTTATCTGGGTCTGCTACCTTCAAGATGGGTACCGATGTCGATAATTCTTTTAGTTTGTTAAAACTATCTTGACACTTTTGCAACCAGTTAAACTTGGTCCCTTTCTTTTGTAGTGATGTGATAGGGTAGGATATCTTGCAGAACCCTTCTATAAATCTTCAATAATATCCAGTGATCCCCATGAATGACCGGATATCTGCCACATCTTTAGGCACTAGCCATTTCATAATGGATTTTATCTTTTCCGGGTCTATGGAAATACCTTTCGAGGAAATGACATGTCCTAAATATTGTATTTCTCTTTGATAAAAATCACATTTGTCGAATTTTGTGTAAATTTTGTGTTTCCTTAGTGTTTGCAGAACTATTCGTAAGTGTTCATCATGTTCCTCCACTATTTTAGAATAGACCAGAATATCGTCAATAAATACTACTACAAATTTGTCTAAGTACTGGCTAAAAATGCTATTCATTAAGCACATTAATGTGGTTGGTGCATTAGTGAGTCTGAAAGGTATGACTACAAACTCATTGTGTCTGTATCTTGTTGAAAAAGTTGTTTTTCTTATGTCCTGATCCTTTATCCTAACTTGATGATAATTGGATCGTAAATCAAATTTTGAGAAGATCTTGGCCCCCCCAACTTGATCGAACAAATCATTTATCCTAGGTAAGGGGTCTTTGTTCTTAATGGTCACTTTGTTCAGTTGTCTATAATCGATACATATTCTTAGAGTACCATCTTAGTTTTTCACAAAGAGGACTGGTGCTCCCCATGGCGAGACACTTGGTCTGATATACTCTTTACCCAATAATTCCTGTAATTGTATTTTTAATTCTGTCAATTCTGGTAGACTCATTCGGTAGGGTGCTTTTGAGATAGGGGCTCATCTAGGTAGTAAGTCTATGGAGAAATATATTCCTCTCCTAGGAGGCAATTCTGGTATCTCACCAACAAACATGTCTCGGAATTCATGTAGAACAACAAAGTCTTCTAACTTGGGATTATCTACTTTTTCTAATAGATTCGTTACTTGGATGGCATAAACTTGAAATCCCTTTCTAATACATTTCTTGAATTGCATCGCTGAAACTTGTGTGACTGACACAGGTTTTGGTATGCCTTAGGCTATTGTAACAGTACCAAAATTATCTTTATAGCTGAGTATCTTTGTATAACAATCTAGTACTGCTTTGTGTTGCTCCAACCAATCCATCTCAATAACCATATCATAAGACCCTAGTGGTAGGATGTTCAGATTGGTCCTTATATTTTGACCATCTAAACTGAACTCAAGATTAGATATAAAGTTAACGACTTTTCTTTTAGTCCATGTTGCTAGTTGTACAAGCCAAGATTTTGCATGCTTTTGTTTCTTAAGTTTATTTGACTCTACTACATCAGGAGTAATATAAATTAACATAGCTCTAGGGTCAATTAAAACAGAAATTCGAGTGTCATGGATTTTACCTTCAATCTCTACCACCGATGACTGGTGGTCAGCTTGTCGACCATCTATTTCTACATTTATCCGATGCAGACTTTTGCCCATGTCACCTACTATCGAAGCTTCTTGCAAATTGTGAACAACAGTTCTGTTCACTGCAATTAAACATGGACAGTTCCTCCTTAGATGAGGCTCTCCACACTCCCAACACTTTAATGGCTCACGGGCGTTGTCCCCAAACCTTTTCATTCCAAGGTTCAAAGGTTTACCACTACCTTGTGTATTCGGGTGATTGGAGTGAAAATCCTTTCTTGGGAAACTTTTTTCTACATTTCGATAAGGAGTTGGCTGGTATCCTTTCTTCCGCTGGTTTATTCCATCTTGCTTCTTATCCTTCCAGGTCTTGGGAAACTCTACCCACTGTTTATATTGGTCATAGCACATTCGTGCCTTCTTGAATGCCTTGCTCAAGGATTTGGGGTTGTCAAACTCAATTCTGTCCCTGTAGGACTGTGGTAAACAACTTAAGAATCGTTGGATTTTTACCTTATCCTCCCAGATGTATGGTACAAACATTAGTAGTTCCATAAATTTATTTATAAGGTCATCCATCATCATTTGTCTGAGTCGTAATTCATAAAATTATTTCGTCTTCCTTTCATAATAGCTTTCAGAAAGGTATTGTTTCTTAATATACTTCTTGAAGTCGGACCATTCCAACTGTTTCTCCTTTAGTCCCGTGGCCAATTTCAGGTCCTGCCACCAAATGTTGGCCTTCCCCTTCAGATTGTAAATGGCCATTCTAACCTTCATGTTGTTGGAATAGTTGTAAATTTGGAAGAATTTTTTGATGTCCAACAACCATGCTTCGGATTCTTCACCTATCCTGGAATCTCCATCAAAGGTGGCATTTTTAATCTTTTTAAATTCTCCTTCAAGGTGGTCTGTTTGTTTTCTTTTTCTGTCTGGTACAATTTTGTCTTTAGATGAAGGTGTCCCTTCAGACAAACTGTCTCCTTTTTCTGTTTTTGTACCAAAATTCTTGGAGGCCCTTTTGCTGACCTCTTCCTTAGGGTTATCATATTTTGGGATTTTTTTGGTTACTATACTACGCAGCAGAACTTCATTTATCTCTTGTTGTTCCTGCTATGCCTTCTTTAATTTTTCATTGTTGGCCTTGAAAACTTGTATTTCAACAATAAGGTTTCTCATTGTTTCCAACACCTCCATGGGTGAGCTTCCATCACTATTCTATCTTGGATCTCCATGAGGTCCTTGTTGTGGATTCTCTTCCACCCTGATTTCTCCACCTTCTTGAGCTGCCATTATTCAACACAAAACAAAGAAGCTTTTTGTTTGTAATCCACAGGATATATTAGTTTTTTCATAAATCAAAACATATACTAATCAATCAATGTGGCCCTGTTCAGGCCCAGTGTTGCAACTTTTTCTTCGATACCATATGTAATGTACCTCAAAAATCACCATAATTTTTTTTATTTGTACATGTATCCTTGAAAGGTTTTTTCAAGGTTTCAAGCAGGTAGGCTTTCTGTTATAAATCTTGAGTCTGAAAGTTTTGTTAGAGACCTTGTTGTTGTCTACTATGCAACTTAAAACTTCCTACTGATACAATAAGTGTATCCTCCTCCCTTCAATGTTTATTCAAAGTCTTGTAACAATTACCAATATTTTTTATTTGATGATGTCTATAATACCAACATAGGTTTAACTATACAGGCATCTTGCAAATAGGTATGTTACTTCTATATCTCTAATTGGAACACAAAATTCTCCAATCAACACACATTGACTCCCAAAATCACCCTGAAGTGTTCAGAGATAGGAAAGGATATCACCCTGAAGTTCTCAAAGCGAGGCAGAGAGCGAAATCATCTCGCAGGGGTCGAGCTGCAGTAAAAAAACACCAGATCCTCCTCGGCAGATATCTTTAGAAGAACGAACAGAGATAAATAGTCAGGAAAAGGATCGAAATCTAGTGGATCGTTAGATCCCATAGATCTGTGTAGAATTTAAGGCCGATCTATCAAAACTCAGGAGGGTAACGATCATATGTCTTTAGAGGAACGGACGGTGGAAAAGTCATCGGGAAGTACCAAAATCTCGTGAACCATCGGATCTTAAATTTCTACGTGGATGCTAAGGCTGATCGGTCACAAGCTTAGGAGGGTAAAAACCGTTGGATGAGAAACAACAAGAGCCATTAATCTCATTCTTCAGATTTTTGCCATCTCAGAGTTGCCACATTAGAGGAGGGGCCGCCAAAGGACCATCCCATTCCAGACCCCAAGTTTTTATTCAAAATCCAAAACAAAAACAACAACACCCAAGAACTCCTGAATCGCGAAAAGATAGCACGTCGGGGTTTCTGAGTTCAGGATTTTGCAATTACAACCGCCAACGTCAATGCACAACAAATCTTGAAATTGTGAAACGTGACCCGCAATTCGGGATTTCAGAGTTTGGGATTTTGTGAATTCAACAACTCTCGAAATTGCAAGAGGTGACCACCATTTTAAGATTTCGGAGTTCAGAAATTCGTGAACACAACAGCTAAGATCAACACACGACAACTCCCGAAATCGCGAAAAGTGACCAGCACTTCAGGATTTCATAGTTCGGGATTTCGTGAATACAGAGGTCAAACATCGACAGGTACAAATATCCAAAATACAAAACGAAGGGAAAGTTGGACTAGTGCTTTGGGGTTTCAGGGTTTCAGAACTTCGTGGGTTCAAGTGCCTCAACAACAACAACATAAACCAATTTTCAAAATGTGAAAAAAAGAAGCCCAATACTTCGGGATTTCGGGTTTCGAAATTCCACGACTTCAAAAGCCAAACATCAAACACAAACTATTTCCAAAATTGCAAAAGGATATGTGGAAATACCATTTTTTGGGATTTCAAGGTTCGGGCTTTTAGGGTTTCAAATACAGATCAACAACATACCATAACTTTCGAAAATGCAAAAGGAAGAAGGATGTGTGACCAACACTTATGGATTTTGAGGTTTGGAACATCATCAGTTATGATGTCCAAATATCAACATATACAAACTTCTGAAATGTGAAAGAGGGAGAGTGGGTCCCGCATTTCATGATTTCAGGATTTACGAACACATCGTTCATAAACACAAATGAAAAAGAAAATCCAAAATGTGAAAAGCGACTAGGGTGTGGGCCCTACAATTTTGGGTTTCGGGATTTGCTAACTCTCGATGCAAAACATTACATGACATGAAACACTGAATCACGAACTTACGAAAAAGGTAAGGCGCCCATCCAATATTGGGTTTCAACGTTTGGTAATGCTTGATGCAAGAACAACATACCACAGGAATCGCCGAATCCCAAAATTCGATCGACTGTTGGACCACTTCAGGTTTTTGGAGTTTGCACAAACAAAAGGTCTCCACACAGGTTGAATCGATAAACTCCGAAAGGTCAAAAAAGGAAAGGAAACATGAATAGAGTTTACAAACTCAGTAATTTTGTTCCCAGTAATATTCATACAGTTAGATTACGGAACTTTTAGATTAATCTCCACTCCCAAATATACCAATCTTCAGCATTGATTTTATTGAGAAATAACATACATAAATAAAAGTAACAATGAATCTAATTTAGAGGGGATTTCTTCCAGAGTTCAACCATGCATAATCCTTTCATCTTTCATAATGAATAAAAAGGCCAATTTTTATCATTCATTCAGAAAGGGATCACTCAAGATCAGATTTACTGTAGGTTTGATGTCAGTGTTTAGGTTTTGGTTCCGATTTAACACATACATTGCATCAAATATAAATTCATTTAGACAGAGAATGGAAATCATTCCAGTTCCAATCAGACACATTGCAGCAGATGTAAAATCATTCAAAACAAAGAAGGAGCAAATTTAACATACCTGAATTCAAATCCGCGGGAAGACAAAGGAAACAACCACGTTCCTCCGAACCGTAGAATAGGGTAGCCAAAATCACTTGCCCGATTCACCCCCTAGCCTGACCATGAATCCATGAGGGAGAACTTGGAAACTCCTCCTCACCTATGTCCTTCAATTCCAATAGTTATCCTCTTGCCTCACACTCAATCCATACTGTTCATAACAGCAAGAGAGCTCAGGAATCCTTTCCCAGCATACTTGGCAGAGTCCTGCCTCCTCGCATATGCTATTTATCCATTTTGTCCCAGGTCTTTTCCCTCCTTTGGGGATTTTCACAGCTTTTCTTAATCCCTGATTTTCAGGGGCTACCAGTGGCCAAATCTCTAATTTTCCACTTGCAATCATCCGCCCAGAGGTAGTTCTGACTTGTTCCCCACTCATGGAGTCATGGTTAGCTGATTTTAACATGGTTGTTCCATTTTTCCTCCTGCAACTAATATAATTATTCTATTGTGATACAAGTGTCATAGTCAAATAGTTAGTTGGGTACAAACAGATATCTGCCCAATAGTCACAATAATTAAATACAATTATCAAATTCAAAATTTGGAATTTCCATAAATAGAAAAAAATTTCCAGATTCAAATTTGCCAAAAACAGAGATAAATTTCCAGCACATAAAAAATAAAAATATTTATTTTTGAGGGATGTCACAGACTTCTTCCATCATTGTTGGAAACTAATCAGGGAAGAGGTTTGGGAAATCATTGAAGACTGCAGATCTTCAGGACAAGTCCTCCTGGCTCTTAATGCGACTTTCCTCGCCCTCATCCCTAAAGAGGGGAAGATCACTCACCCAAAGAAGTTCCGGCCCATTGCTCTATGCAATGTCATCTACATACTCCTAACCAAAGTGATTTCCAGAAGACTCAAGCCCATCCTACCACTGATCATTTCACCAGAGCAATCAGGTTATGTTGAAGGCAGGGAAATCCTGGATAACGCCATCCTATCTCATGAATTTATTCACTCCTTGCAGAAGACCCATACACCAGGTATGCTCCTTAAACTATATCATTCTAAAGCCTTTGACAAGTTAAGATGGGATTACATGCATGCAATGCTCCTTGCCTTTATCTTTGACCACTTCTGGGTAGAGTGAATTCTAAATCTTACCTCCTCATCTTTCTTTTCTATCCTAGTCAATGTGGTCCCATCTCATCCTTTCTCTCCCTCTAGATGAATCAGACAAGGAGACCCTCCATCCCCTTTCCTTTTCATTATCATGGATGAGGGTCTCAGTCTCTCCATTCATGCAGCCATAGCAAGAAACTCGTTGACCACTGCATAATATCTCTCCCTTGATCTCTCACAACCAATTTGTTGATGACACCCTGATGATGGGCTCCCCTACAACAAAAGAACCACACTCTTTCCTATAGATCCTTCAAAATTTCTCTAATGCCTAAGTACTGGACTTTAATAAAGACAAATCCCAGATTTTCTTATTCAACATGCCTTCTCTGATCAAACGCCATATCTCTGAAATCCTAGGCTTCACCTGAAGCTCCCTACTATCCAAATACCTTGGCATCCCCCTGCTGGACAATGCCCTTAGGAACACCTCATGGGAGAATCTCCTTTCCTCCTTTTCCAAGAGGATTTCTTCCTAGACATACATAGCCCTAAACCTTCCTAGTCACCTCATTCTTATTAAATCCATGCTTCAATCCCTACCAATCTATACCTTTTCAGTTCTTGCGGCACCAAACTTTGTCCTTACAACCATCAGAAACTTGCAAAGGAACTTCCTCTCGCAAGGCCTTAACATAAGGAAAAAATTAGCACTGATCAGCTGGGACAAAATCTGTAAACCCAAAGCTTAGGGGGGTCTTAAGCTAAGGGACCCCTCAATCATGAACAAAGTCCTTAGCGCCAAGTTCTGGTGGAGATGCCTAAAAAAGCCTAACTATTTATGGGCCAAGATATGGAGAAGAAAATATTCACCCAACATGGTGGAGAGGAACTTGATTAGGTGGAATGGGGACAACCTTGGATCCTTAATCTGGGCAGCAGCTAAGAAAAATCGACATCTTATAACAAATCACTCTTTCTAGGAAATATGAAATGGGAAAATAGCCTTGTTCTGGATAGATTCGTGGCAGCAATGGCCAACTTTATACCATGAAGACTGGGTTGATAATATCAACATCCTAGCTACAAAAGTGGGCCTGACAAAAGTGGTAGACTACTATCAAGACAACCCAACAGAGGCCACTTGGAGATGCTGGAATTCAAACAAGGAGTACCTGAACTTAGAGGCACACGTAGACCTATGACACTGGCATGATGAAATGAGAAAATGGAAAATCCCCACACTCACAGGAGAGGATATTCTAAGATGGGGATACTTGCCAAGGGGCAACTTCAGCATAAAATATGCCGATGCCATCAAATCTCACTGAAACCCATTACCCACAGGGAGTGCATGGAGAAAAATTAGGGCCTTGAAATACTGGCCAAAAATTACTCTTTTCCTCTAGCTTGTTACTCATTCGAGCATTCTCACTTGGGATAACCTCTTAAAAAGGGGTTTTGTCGACCCGTATATCTACATTCTTTGTGGAGAACAAGTTGAAACCATGAACCATATACTAAACACCTTCCCCTAAACTGCTCAAGTCTAGGATCAAAGCATGTTGATCATGTGCACCTCAGACCGCAAACGAGATAAAATCATCAACACCATCGCAGACTAGAGAGACCAATATTTGAAATCACCCCTTCTTGACCGTATCTGGCAACTTCTCCTAGGCTTCATACTCTAACAAATTTGGAAGGAAATAAATATAAGAATCTTCAGGAATGCTCAGCGCCCCTGGCACTATTGTTGCAAGCAATGTCGCCTCAACATTCTGGAACATATCACCTTACAACACTGGCTTGCAAAGGATCTGATGGGACCGCCTTCTGAGAAATATATTCTGCAACATTGGAAATTCCCTCTAACTCAGGACCCACCCCCTCCCCCCACCACACATCCTCTTCAAAGTAGCCCCTCGATGTGGACCCCCCCTTGGATGGCTTCATCAAACTCAGCTTCGATGGTGCCTCGAAAGGTAACTCGGGAGAAGCAGGCTATGGAGTGATCTTTTGAAATCATCAAGGACACATCCTTCTCATTAACATAGGAAGCCTAGGCCACACTACAAATAATGAAGATAAGTTATGGGGGCTCACTAGAGGATTGCAATTAGCAATTGAGAACAACATCACCAAGCTGATTGTAGAAGGGGATTCACTAGTCATTATCAATCTCTTCAGGAGAATATTGAACGAAGCTGACTAGAACAAATCTCACCTTGCTCGAGACTATCCCATGGACTAAAAACAATTGTGAATCTCCTCCAACCCAATCAGGCCTTCATACCCTCACACATCAGAAGAAAGGCTAATCAGGTAGTGAATGAACTGCAAATTTGGGGACAAATTGGGATGGACCAGAACTCCTCTGCCAAGTGTCCCTCAATCTGACACACCCATTACTCTAGCAATGTAAGTATAAGGCCATAGAAGTGGACAAACCCTCGGATGGGGTGATAGTGCGGGACACATGGCATGTTGAGGCGACATGCACAGGCCAGCATGGCGAAGGACATGTGACGGATCCGTGGCAAGCACTAACGCCACCCCCATGCATTTAAATCCCCCAACGACATCCGAGGCACTATTAAACCCGGTGCATCTTCCCTCCTCTTGTTGTCCCCTCCATGGCTATGCTCATTGAATGCACCATTACTCTATGCATGTGGCTCAACCTTCATCTCATCCAGCCATGAAGAAATGCCTCAATCCAGCTTCCCTCCTTCTCTGCGTTCTCCTGCAACTAGTTTTTATCCAGCCCCTCCTCATCCACCTGGGTTCTTCCCCTCCGCCCAGCCTTTTCCCCTGGGCCATCAGAATGTTGAGGAAAAGTGACAAGCCAAGGAGAGGCTCGCCCTGGAATCCACTTCAGCCTCGAGCGCTTGCACCATCCCCTATTTCATCCCCCTCACACTCATCACATTCCTCACACTCCTCACATTCCTCGTAGCTTGAACAAGAACCAGTCGCCACCTCTTCCCCTCCTTCCTCCCATCTTGAAGGGATGGTTCTCACAGAAAGCTCACTAGGTTCACTCTTAGGACCCATCCTTGATAGGACCTCCACATCTTGGGCACCTCCTATAGTACCTCCAAATTCACCATCCAATGTACCTGCAATTGCACCAGAAACCTCCCCCACTATCCTACACTTGGAGGTGCCACCTTTTCTATGGGAAACCAAGCACAGGCCACACTATTTTTTCGACTCAGTCCCAGACTCGCAGCTGCAGGATAGCCTCGCCATTCTCTACGTGCTAGTCTTCGAGCTCCGACAAGGATTGGAAGACCTACAATTCCATCTGCAGCTACTGGATGGGAAGACCTATGCACTTCTCCAAATCCTCTCCACCTTCCAAGGGGTCTTCCACTCCACACCAGATGTAGTGGGAGTAGAAAAGCACACTCATGCAGAGGCTTTTGGTAGGAGTGAACAGGTACTTCCAGCAGAAGGTGGCGACTTTGGGCAAGCCATGGATGTTGCAGCAGCAGTGGGCTTCCATGCACCAGGTACATTGGGAGACACGTGGCCCAACGCTAGATTGGACAGGGGTAATTCGGATGATGACATGCAAATGGAATGGAGAGGGACATCTGTCGAAGAGGAGCCCTGGGATGATGCAACCCACGCCACTCGCCAGGGTACAAGCCAAGTGTATGACCACTATTGGGTTTTTGATCATGCTTTTAGTTTACTTTTCTCATCGTTGTTTACAGTTTTTATCAGACTAATAGACATTTGCACCACAATACTGACTGGCTGAACTGGTTTCCCCTTTGGGTAGTTCAATTATTACGATATGACAATATTGAACAATCTATAACTCTGGTTTTTTGAAGGCACTTTATATATAAAGTCTTACATAAATATATATATATATATATCATAAAACAATGAACATCATATTTACCATAATATCTCTTCAAATCCCATTTACCATAATTTTTTCTTCAAGTCACCTATTCTTGTAAGAAGTCATGAATGGTGACATCTATCATTTGTATTAAGAAAACAAAGAAAATATTTTCAATAAAGAAAAATGAATGAATATATATAATACAATTTTCAAAGGAAGGTTTGACAAAACGTCCCATTTACCATATATGGTATCTTCAAATAGACTATGCTTATAATGGATCATGAATAGTGACTTCTATAATATGTATCACCAAAATAAGAAAGTATTTTCAATCTAAAATACAATGTTCTAAGGTTTAACACAATTTCTCATTTACCATATGTTCTCTTCAAATAACCTACCTTTATAAAGGATGATGGATAGTGAAATCTATGATCTGTATCACTAAATAAGAAAGTATTCTCAATTCAAAATATATACATATTTAAAAAAAAATATGTAAAATATAAAAACAAATAGGATTGGATACAATCTTCTTCTAATTTTTGAAATCATAAATGGAACTCAATATAAAATATTTTTTTTAATTTATTATTTATTTTTAAATTTAAAGTTTTATATTTTAAAATTATTTACTTTGTAAAAAAAACTATATAATTTATATAGTTTTATTGATTCAATGATATTTTTAATAAATTAGTTTGAAAGAGATGTATAATTTTTAGATGTCTATTTTTTTATATACTCAATATGGGAGTTGACACTTAACATTTAAAAAAATAAAAAATATTAATAAATCAAAATTTATCTCAATATAGACTATAAATAATATATTTTAATATCCACCTTCTATATATATGTATATATAAAGTAAATGGAAAAAACAAATTCTTATTCCTTGGATAGGTTTTTCATACTTCTTATACTTCCAAGTATAAGGAAGCTTGTAATTTCTTCCTTGCTTAGTATGAAATTGACACTTGACACATGAAATTAAATAATAATAATAATAATAGTTGAAAAGGTATGTCAATATATGTATATATAAAGTCAAGTCATAACCACTACCAACTCAAGCGAGGCTGGAATAAATAAGCCCAATCTTGGCTAAACTATTGTGGAATCATGGAAGAAACAATTTTGCAGAATTAAGATACTATTAAAAAAAACATCAAATCAAAATTTAAGGAGAAAATGTGGCGTGATAAGGAGTTAGAGGAAAAACAAAAATTAATGTATTATAAAGATGTAATCAACCATAATCTAGAAGATCAAAATTATCTATCTATTTTTCCAAGTGTAAAGAAAAAAATAAACATTGCTAAGATAAGAACAAATTCTCACGAGCTCTATAGGAAAATTGACCATTGGTCAATCCCTAAAATGCCATGGGATAAAAGAGTGTGTCACCTTTGTGACACTAATAATGTTTAAGATAAAAATCATTTTTTATTAAATTGTCCATTCTATACCCATATTAAATATCATTTTGAAAATATTTATCACACTACCAACCTTCCTCACATCTTAACTCAACACAAGTATGATGATCTTCGAAAGTTTATCTCAATGTTTTTCAAGTACACAAACAAAATTCTAAAGAATAACAAGTAATCACTTACCCTCTTAATGTTTGATAGGGCAATTTGGTCTTAGTAGACCTTAATCATCATCATCATCATAAAAATGTTGAAAGTAGAACAAAAAATGAATTTAGTTTTTTTGGAGGTGTTTTTATCTTTATTGATTTGATCCCTCTAAAAAATGATAAAAAAAGACAACAAACTAAATTAGGAAATGGTTTTTTAATCAAATGCATGTTGAAAAAGACTATATTTAATTTTCAATCAAAAATTAATTATAATTAATAGGTTTTGTTTTAAATTCTCAAACACATTATTTATAGTTATAAAAAAAAATTAACTATGAAAATGACTAATAATATATAAATTTAATGTGTACTAAGCTCAAGATCAAACCTACTTATCGTAACTATATAACTTTAAAGTATATTGTTTTTTTAACATGTTAAAAAACACTACATTTAATTCTCTAAATTCTTAAAAAAATATTATTTCAACAAGTTTTCATAAAAACTAGTGACTATGCACTTAAAAGAACGAGACATCACAAAATTCATAGCATAAGACTCTAATAAAATTCACAATGGAATCATCTATCAAAAATTTTCCATATTCTCAAAATAATGTGATATCATAATAATCACTCATTGTGCACTTCGACCATGGGATGGTTAAATAATCTTTTCACTCACATACTTCCATCTAATTTAAATATTTTTAATAACTTTTTTATGTAAAATAAATTAATTTGAATTATATATTTTTAGAATTATATTATTTTAATAAAAAAATATTTAAAAATTATTTGATTAGGTGATTTTTCACATTTAAGTTTAATTTTAAAAATTCAAAATATATAATAACTAATTAAAATTAAAATAATATATTAAGAAGATATTGAAAAACTAGATTTATTTTAAATATGTAATATGATGAAGTGAACATTTAAAAATATCAATTTTTAGTAACCCACAATTAAAAGAAGAGAGAATATTGTGGTTTTCTATATATAAAAATTTGAATTTGTAATGATAAGTTTAATAATGAGAATCTCTTTCTCTTATAATGTATGTCATATATCTAGATTAGATTTTGGTTTCAAAGATTTGTCAAACAATCAATCCAACTTCTATGACGTTTTAAATCAACAAAGCTATGATGATCTTTTAAAGATTCTCTTAACCATTTTCAAGTATTGAAACAAAATTCTACAAAATTTCAAATGATTCTTTATTTTAAATGATTTTTACCTTCTTCAAGTGTCACTTTAGAATCCCCCAAAAACTTACAAGTTTTGGGGGATTCTAAAGTGATCATCGACTGGCTAAACACAAAAGGAAACCTTCAAGCCATCAATTCGAAGGTATTAACTTTCAACATATCTATAGAGAAACAAATAAGGAGGTTGATTCGCTCTCTAAGAGAGCCCTTACTTTGTTGAAAGGGAAACTGATCTACTTCACTTGGAACGGTGTAAGTGAGGGCTCTGCTTTTCAGATAAATCTATTCTAATTTTTGTTTTCAGACTGTGTGAAAGTTTTTGTTATTTTTTCTTGTTTCTGGACGAAGTTTTGATCTTCTAGATGTTTTTTTTACTGTTATAAGTGAACTCTTTCAAACGGTCTAAGAGTCAGATGTTAGAGATAGTCCTGAAAACTTCATTTTTGGAGTTCTATTGTGGAGAAGGTCCATTGCAGAGCTGTTTTGTTTTTGAAGATGTAAACATTATTTAATATAATATTTACTACTAAGGATGTACCAGCTATCCCAGAACAAACACAAATACACGCCTTTTGGTTCAGAGGATGCACGAGGGTTTCTTTGCAGGAGTCAGACCAGTTTACCTTCCCACAGTCGAGGGTCGAATGGAGGAGGAATCCCTCTCACGGCTCATCTTGGGCATTTTATTTGCATGCACCAGGGCTGACACTTGTCACCCTTGGAACTGCATGCGTTCCATCAGCATGCATCCCTTGTCTGAATAGTTTGAACCTGTGTTGACCCATACGTGGATTGTTTGTCACGCATCCCCAACAACCAGAGCGTGAGTCTGTCCTATGTTGGCGGATGGGGAAATAAGAAGTGACCTGCCATTGTTGAACCTGTTGGGAAGCCCATGTCTATTTTCCCCGTGGGTTGTTGTGACCATGCAGTTCTGGACTGCATGGGGTCTTGTTGGCCAGTGGTACAATGATCTCTCCAGGTGAGAGAGGTGATTGATGTTGGAAGAACAGGTTGTTGGCCTATGAGTGATTCTCTCCAGGTGAGAGAGTGCGCGGAGGAAGGAGAGGACTCCTGGAAGGAACCCTGTAGCTACCACAGAGCTCGGAGACTTCTGGTCCGGCCTGTTCCTGTAATCCAAGGCAAGGGAGATTAGTAGCCGAAGGACTGTCCAGGTAACAGAGAAGGTGTATTCTCCTGGGGTGGAATAGTCATGTCAGGAATGAGGGTCTGTGGGCAATGAGTGTGGGAGGTTCCTAGGAGAGAATCCCTTCCTTGTTGTTGTGTATTTTTTTCCCTATAACCTCGGCCTAGCCTAGGATTCCTTGTCTCGGGGTGGAGTTTAGTCCCAGCTCAGGGGTGACCCACTATTGAGCTGATGAGCAGTGTGGTCTAAGGCTGGGAGGTTCGTGGAAGGCCTGCAATTGGTTGGTGGAATCTACCATTGATAAAGATAATTATCCGATTACGCTTTAATCATGTTATGCATGAATGTGTTGTTTATGTATCATGTTTTCCATTGTGTATATGAATTAATATGAAATGCTATTGATTGTTAATTATGGTCGTAACTCATATGATTACTCTGTGTTGAATGTATTTAATTTGTTTTAAATGCATGCGAATAATTATGAATGAGAATGTGTTATTCCGCGTAGTAACACCTACACGTTAGCCAGTGGAAGGGGTGTTACAGTTTGTTTTGATAGCAAAAGGGACTCCAAGAATTCTAGTCCTGAAGAAGAAAGAGGGGACAACTCATCTAAAGGTACACCTTCAGATGAGGATAAAAAAAAAAAAACAGAAAAAGAAACCAGGTAGACCACCTTGAAGGAGAATTTAAGAAAATTAAACCAGCTACCTTTGATGGGGAATCCAAAATAGGGGAGGAAGATGAAGCATGGTTATTAGACATAAAAAAATATTTCTAGATATACAACTATTCCAGGAATATGAAGTTTAGAATGGCCATCTACAATCTGAAAGGAAAAGCCATCATTTGGTGGCAAGATTTGAAATTGTCCAAGGGCCTAAAGGACAAACAGATGGAAAGGTCTGACTTTAAGAAATACTTCAAGAAACAATACTTATATGAAAGATACTATGAAAGGAAAAACAAGGAATTTTATGAGCTACAACTTGGTTAGATGACGATGGATTATCTTATTAACAAATTCCTGGAATTACTAAGGTTTGTACCTTATACCTGGGAGGACAAGCTAAAAATCCAACAGTTCCTAAGTTGTTTACCACTGTCTTATAGAGATAGAATTGAGTTTGACTACCCCAAGTGCTTGAGTGAAGTTTTTAGGAAGGCAAGAATGTGCTATGACCAATACAAATAGTGGACAGAGTTTTCCAAAGCTTGGAAGGATAAGAAACAAGAGCGAATGAACCAACGGAAGAAGGGATACCAACCAGATCTTTATCGGAATGTAGCACAAATATTTACGAGAAAATATTTTCACTTGAATAATCCAAATATGCAAGTCAATGGTAAATCAATGAACCTGGGAGAAAAGAAGTTTGGGGACAGCCCCCCCGAACCATTAAAGTGTTGGGAATGTAGGGAACCTCATCTAAGGAGGAACTAACCATGTTTAAATACAACAAATAGAACTGTTGTTCATAATTTGTAGGAAGCCTCAATGGTGGGTGATGTGGGCAGAAGCCTGCATCAGATAAATGCAGTCGTGGATGGTCGGCAAGATGACCACTAGTCCTCTGTGGTGGAAATCGAAGGTAAAATCAATAACACTCGAATTTATTTTTTAATTGATCCTGGAGCTATGTTAATTTATATCACTCGTGGTGTGGTGGAGTCAAATAAAATTAATAAAATGAAACACGCAAAATCATGGCTGGTACAACTAGCAATAGGAACTAAAAGGAAAGTGGTTGACTTTATTTCTAATTTTGATTTCAGTTTAGATGGTCAAAAGATAAGAACAAATCTGAACATTCTACCACTAGGATCTGATGATGTGATTATCAGAATGGATTGGTTGGAAAAGCACAAAACAATACTAGATTTGTATGCAAATACACTTAAGTATAAATACGAATATGACATTACTAGAACAACCCAAGGTATACCAAAATCAATATCAGTTAGACAAGTCACAACAATGCAATTTAAGAAATGCATGAGAAAGGGTTTCCAAGTTTACACCATCCAAATAATGAACCTGTTAGAAAAATAAGATAATCCCAACTTGGAATACTTTGTTGTTCTACGTGAATTCAAACCTTCTACCTGGTTCATCCCATATCTCTAAAGCACCTTACTGAATGAGTTTGTCAGAATTGACAGAACTAAAAATTCAACTACAACAATTATTGGATAAGAGTATATCACACTGAGCATTTCACCATGGGGAGCACCAGTCCTCTTTGTGAAAAATAAAGAAGGTACTCTAATACTATGTATCGACTATAGGAAATTGAATAAAATAACTATTAAAAACAAGTACCCCTTACGTAGGCTAAATGATATGTTTGATCAAGTAGGTGGGGCAAAGATCTTTTCAAAGTTGGATTTACGATCCGTATATCATCAAGTTAGGATAAAAGATGAGGACATAAGAAAAACAACTTTTTGAAGAATATATGGACATTATGAATTTGTAGTCATACCTTTTGGACTCACTAATGCGCGAGCCACATTTATGTGTTTAATGAACAATATCTTCAGTCATTACCTGGACAAGTTCATATTGGTATTTATCGATGATATTATAGTCTATTCTAAACCATAATAAGAACACGAAGAACACTTAAGGATAGTTCTACGAACCTTGAAGAAGCACAAATTGTATGCTAAATTCAATAAGTGTGATTTTTATCAAAAGAAAATACAATACCTAGGACATGTAATTTCTATAGAAGGCATTCCAGTCGACCTTGATAAAATAAGATCCATCATGGAATGGTCGGTACCTAAATATGTAGCGGATATTCGGTCATTCATGGGAATCACTGGATATTACCAAAGATTTATAGGGGGATTCCCCAAAATTGCATAACCTATCAAATCAATACAAAATAAGGGAACCAAGTTTAACTGGTCAGAGAAATCTCAAGACAGTTTTTATAAGTTAAAGGAATTATTAATGACTCCATCCATTTAAAAATTAGCATATCTAGACTTCATCGTCTGTGTAGACATGAATAAAGAAGGACTAGGTGGTGTCCTAACTCAGAAAGGACATGTTATTTGTTATGAGTCCCGGAAATTAAAGGAGCATGAGTGAAACTATGTCACTCATGACTTAGAATTGGCCACGGTAATACAGGCCTTAAAAATGTGGCGACACTACATAATGGGCATAAATTTTCTATTACTGATAGATAATAGCAGTGTGAAATATTTGTTTAGTCAGCCATATCTTAATGCAAGACAAGCAAGGTGGGTAGCCTTCTTGAGAAAATTCAACTTTGAGGTAAGACACATCAAGGGTAAGGAAAATAAGGTAGTAGATGATTTAAGTAGAAAAGTCCATGGGTTATTTGAAATAAATGTCAACAGGGAAGAAAGTGATCTAGAACACAGAATAAGGATTGTAGGTATTAACCATGAAAATTACCCTAAGATAGTGGCACAATTACAAAACATGACAACAACTTTAGATAGACCAGATTTGGGTATCAATAAAAATTGCCTATAACGATTTAAAAACAAACTTTACATACCAGATTCGACGAAGTTAAAGATAACAGTTTTGGATGAAGTTCACAAGAGCCCGTATTATGGTCATCCAGTATGCCAGAAACCGATAACAACACTTAGAAAATTATTTTGTTGGCCTAATATGAAGGGAGAAACAAAAAAATACTTGGATAAGTACCAATATTTTCAGCGGCTAAAGGCCGAACACCAACATCCAGTCAGCCTAATATAGCCCTTACTAGTACTAGAATGGAAATGGGAGACCATATCGCTAGACTTTATTATAGGTTTGCCTAAAACTCAGAAACATAATGATTCTATTATTGTTGTAATTGACAAACTCAGTAAGTCTGCACACTTTATTCCTGTAACGTCTACTTTTAAAGCTATAAACATCTCTGAAATATTTATGAAAGAAATTTTTAGACTACATGGTATTCCAAAAATGGTGATTTTAGATAGAGATGTAAAATTTGCATCCGATTTTTGGAAATAATTGTTTGCAAGGCTAAATACTAATTTGAATTTTAGTACGAGTTATCATCCACAAACGGATGGACAGAATGAAAGAACGAACGAAATCATAGAGGATATGCTTCACATGTACGTAAGATCGAAACCAAGCAAGTCGGAAGACTACCTACACTTGGTAGAATTTTCATGTAATAATGGGTACCAAACTTCGGCTAAATTGAGCCCCTTCAAGGTACCGTATGACATAAAGTGTATGAAACTAGTTAGCTAGGAAGACTCAATTGACAGACTGATGGTTGGACCATAGATGCTCCAAGAAATGGAAAGTATGGTAAGAAAGGTACAACCGAACTTAAACGACGCATAGGATAGACAACAAATTTATGCGGACCAGAAAAGAAGACACTTTGATTTTCAAGTGGGAGATCATGTTTACTTAAAAATAAAAACCCAGAAGAGTTCACTAAAGATAGGGAATTGCACCAAGTTTGCACCCAGGTTTTGTGGGCCCTTTGAGATACTATCTCGAATTGGACCCATAGGATACCAACTTCCACTTCCAACTAATCTAAAAATTCATAATGTATTTCATGTTTCTTTGCTGAAAATGTATGTTCATGACCCTACTTACATGATCGATTGGAGCTTGGTGCAGGTGGAACTAGAAGATGAGTTCTAGGTGGAACCCCTGCACATTCTGGACTGGAGAGATATAACACTTTGGAATAGAGTTGTCGCTCAAGTAAAGGTCTAATGGAATAACTTTAGTCCTGAGGAGGCCACTTGGAAGTTGGAGGGAGATTTGCAGAAATATCATCCAATCCTATTCCAAGAAAGGAATGAACACTAAGGACAATGTTTTATTGAAGGGGGAAAGGACATGACATCCCCAAAAAATAAATTATTTTTGAATTTGAAATTTGTTAGGAAAATTATTTTGTTTTTGGTAAATTCGAAATTGGATTTTTTTTTCCATTTATGGCAATTTCGAATTTCAAATTTGGTAAATTGTAATTAATGATTATGACTGTTGGGAAGAGATCTGATTTGAACCAACTAACTGTTTGACTATGACACTTCTATGAAAACAAAATATTTTATAATTATTGCAGGAGGACAAATGGAACAACCATGTTAAAATCAACTGACCATGACTCCATGAGTGGGGAACATGTTGGAACAACCTCAAGGCCGATTGTTACAAGTGGAAAAATAGGAATTTAGCCATTGGCAGCCCCTAAAAATCAAGGATTTAGAAATCTGCGAAAATTCCCAAGGGAGGGAAAAGACCTAGGAAAAAATAATTTCTTGGATATATAACATATGTGAGGAGGCAGGATGCTGCCTAGTATGTTAGGTTAATATTATTGATTTATTGTTGTTATGAACACTACTTTTTTAGTGTAAGGCAAGGAGAACATTGTTGAACTTGAAAGCCATTTTCTGAGGAGGAATTCTAATTTATCCCTCATGGACTCATGGTCACGCTAGGGGGTGAATAGGACAAGTGAACTGGTTTTCCTGCTCTAATGTTGGGAGGAATGTGGTTGTTCCATTTGTTATTTGAAAACTTTGTTCAGATATATCTACTTTCTCCTTCTCTGCCTACATATCATGATGAAATATTTGCTTATGGGAATTTTATCTGATTTAGATATATATACGAGATGTTTTGTTATTTAATTTTGAGGAAAACTATAACTGTAATTTTATGGATCCTACTCCATTAATTATGTTAGGAATATTTTTGCCAGTTCAATGTATGTGGTATATTTGATGTTTCTGTCGGTAATCATCATTAGAGATAAAGTTGGTATCTCAAATATAATACAAATGCATATATCTCCCTATGAGTTATCTTTGTTTTGTAGGAAGTACCCTGTCTAATTGAAACTACTGTTGTAAATGGTTATAGTGTAATAGGATATAACCTTGCATACGAGTACCTAAAT
>JZKD02S1797190.1:558503-569162 GCA_000966675.3 Picea glauca
GTCTCTGTAGATTGTTGCAGTATATTTCATTTCTTAAAAACATAAGTTTAATAATAGATACATTGTTGTGGAAAACAATAACTCATTATCATTCTTTTCATGTTTAAGGAACATATTGTTAAACAATTTTCAAATTGACATATCAAATCTTGATAAAAAAAAATTGAAAATTAATCATTGGAAATATAACAAAATTATTCACAAGTTTTGTTTTTACTGTAAAGTGAAATTCTAAATTAAAAAAATACTTTTGTATGTCAGAAGTTGAAGAACTTGTGAAAATACAGTTTTTTTTGTCATAAAACGAGCAAAAGTGTTATCCATCTTCATGATTTTAACCAATATTAAATTCGAAATTCGAAATTTCCATAAATGGAAAAAATTTTCCAAATTCGAATTTACTAAAAACGAAAATAAATTTTCAGTACATTTAAATTTCAAAAGTTATTTATTTTTGGGGGGTTGTCACATCCTATCCCCCTTTAGTAAAAAATTGTCCTCAGTGCTCGTTCCTTTCCTGGAATAGGATTGGATGAGATTTCGGCAAATCTCCCTCCAATTCTCAAGTGGCCTCCTCAGGACTAAAGTGCTTCCATTGCACCTTTACCTAAGCGACGACTTTGTTTCTAAGTGCTATTTCTCTCCGGTCTAGAATGCACAGGGGTTCCACCTGGAACTCGCCTTTGGGTTCCACCTGCACCAAGTTCCAATCAATCATATGAGTAGGGTCATGAATGTACTTTTTCAACAAAGAAACATGAAATACATTATGAATTTTTAGATTAGCTGGGAGTGCAATTTGATATGCTACGGGTCTAATTCGAGCTAGTATCTCGAAGGGACCACAAAACTTGGGTGCCATCTTGGCACAGTTCCCTAACTTCAGCAAGATTTTTTAGGCTTTGACCTTCAAGTAAACATGGTCTCCCACTTTAAATTCCAAGTCTCTTCTTTTCTGATCTGCATAGCTTTTTTGTCTGTCCCGTGCTTCTTTCAAGTTCTATTGTACATTCCTTACCATGTTATCCATTTCTTGGATTATCTCTGGTCCAACCATGACCCTGTCAGTCGAGTTATCCCAGCTAATTGGAGTCGTACATTTTCTGTCGTACAGTATTTCGAAAGGGCTCAACTTAGCCGAAGTTTGGTATCCATTGTTATATGCAAATTCTACCAATTGTAGGTAGTCTTCCCACTTGTTCTATTTTATTCTTACATACATGTGAAGCATATCCTCTATGATTTTGTTTTTCCTTTCGGTCTGCCCATCCGTTTGTGGATGATAACTCGTATTGAAATTCAAGTTAGTATTTATCCCTGCAAACAATTCCTTCCAAAAAGAGGATGTGAATTTTATGTCTCTATCTGAAATCACCATTTTAGGAATATCATGCAATCTAAAAATTTCTTTCATGAATATTTCAGCAATGTTTATAGCTTTAAAAGTAGACTTTACAGGAATAAAGTGTGCAGACTTACTGAATTTATCGATTACAACCATGATAGAATCATTATGTTTCTGAGTTTTAGGAAAATCTGTTATAAAGTCCAGCGATATGGTCTATCATTTCCATTCTGGTACTGGTAACAACTGTAATAGGCTGGCTGGATGTTGGTGGAACCTAGCAAAGTACTCTGCTGTTTTTCCCTTCATAATAGGCCAGTAAAATAGTTTTCTGAGTTTTTTTATTGTCTTCTGGTAACCTGGATGGCTAGAATATGGTTTCTTATGCACTTTATCTAAAACATTTAATTTTAACTCTATTGAATCTGGTATGTAAAGTCTGTTTTTAAATCTTTAAATCCCCTTCTTGTCGATACGTATATCTGGTTTATCTGAGTTTGTGATACTATTTTGAAATTCTACCATCATCTTGGTGTAATTTCAGTCGTTAATACCTGCCATCCTTATTATTTTTTCCAGATCACTTTCTTCCCTATTGATATTTATCTGAAATAACCCATGGACTCTTCTGCTTAAAGTGTCTGCTACTTTATTTTCCTTACCCTTGATATGTCTTACCTAGAAGTCGAATTCGCTCAGGAAGGCTAACCACCTTGCTTGTCTTGTATTAAGGTCCTGTTGGTTAAACATATATTTCACCCTGCTATTATCCGTCAATAGTAGGAATTTTCTTCCCATTATATAGTGTCACCACAATTTTAAGGCATGTATTATTGTTGCCAATTCTAAGTCATGCGTGACATAATTTCACTCGTGTTGTTTTAATTTCTGGGACTCATAATAAATTGTGTGCCCTTCCTGAGTTATAACACCACCTAGTCCCTCTTTACTTGCATCAACACATACTGTGAAGTCTTTATCTAGGTCTGCTACCTTCAAAATGGGTGTCGATGTCAATAATTCTTTCAGCTTGTTAAAACTGTCTTGACACTTTTGCGACTAGTTAAACTTGGTCCCTTTCTTTTGTAATGACGTGATAGAGTAGGCTATCGTAGAAAACCCTTCTATAAATCTGCAATAATATCCGGTGATTCCCATGAATGACCGGATATGTGCCACATCCTTAGGTACTAACCATTCCATAATGGCTTTTATCTTTTTTGGGTCTACGGCAATACCTTCTGAGGAAATGACATGTCCTAAATATTGTATGTTTTTTAATAAAAGTCACATTTGTCAAATTTTGTGTACAGTTTGTGTTTCCTTAATTTTTGTAGAACTATTCTTAAGTGTTCATCATGTTCCTTCTCTATTTTATAATAGACTAGAATATCGTCGATAAATACTATTACGAACTTGTCTAAGTACTGACTGAAAATGTTGTTCATCAAGCACATAAATGTGGCTGGTGCATTAGTGAGTCCAAAAGGTATGACTACAAACTCGTAGTGTCTGTATCTTGTCTGAAAAGTTGTTTTGTTTATGTCCTGGTCCTTTATCCTAACTTGATGATAACTGGATCATAAATCCAATTTTGAAAAGACCCTGGCCCCACCAACTTGATCGAACTGATCATTTATCCTTGGTAAGGGGTATTTGTTTTTAGTGGTCATTTTGTACAGTTGTTTATAATTGATATATAGTCTTAGAGTATTGTCTTTCTTTTTCACAAAGAGGATTGGTGCTCCCCATGGTGAGACACTTGATCTGATATACTCTTTGTCCAACAATTCCTGTAATTGTAATTTTAATTTTGTCAGTTCTGGTAGACTCATCCGGTAAGGTTCTTTTGAGATAGGGGATGAACTAGGTAGTAAATCTATGGAGAAGTCTATTTCCCTTCTAGGGGGTAATTCTAGTATCTCATCCATAAACATGTCTCTAAAATCATGTAGGACAGAAAAATCTTCCAACTTTGGCTTATCTTCCTTTTCTAACAAATTAGTTACTTGGATGGCATAAACCTGGCATCCTTTTCTCATGCATTTCTTGAGTTGCATCACTGAAACTTTTCTTATTGATACAGGTTTTGGTATGCCTTGGGCGGTTCTAATAGTGCCAATATTATCTTTATATCTAAGTATCTTTGTATAATAGTTTAGTACCACTTTGTGTTGTTCCAACCAATCCATCCCGATAATCATATCGTAAGATCCTAGTGGTAGGATGTTTAGATTTGTTATTGTACTTCGACCATCTAGGATGAATTCAAAATCAGAAATAAATTCAACTACTTTCCTTTTTGTTCCTGTTGCTAGTTGTACCAACCATGATTTTGCGTGCTTCAGTTTCTTAAGTTTGTTTGACTCTACTACATCAGGAGCAATATAAATTAACATAGCTCCAGGGTCAATTAAAACAAAAACTTGAGTGTTATTGATTTTACCTTCGATCTCTACCACAAAGGACTGGTGGTCAGCTTGTCGGTCGTCTATGGCTACAATTATACGATGCAGGCTTCTACCCACGTCTCCCACTGTCGAGGCTTCCTGCAAATTATGAACAACAGTTCTGTTTGTTGAAATTAAATGTGGATAGTTCCTCCTTAGATGAGGCTCTCCACATTCCCAACACTTTAATGGCTCATGGGAGTTGTCCCCAAACTTCTTCATTCCCAGGTTTACCGGTTTACTGTTTCTTTTTGTATTCGAATGATTGGAGTGAAAATTATTTCTTGGAAAACTTGTTGCTACATTCTGATAAGGAGTTGGCTGGTATCCTTTCTTCCACTAGTTCATTCGATCTTGCTTTTTTATCCTTCTAGGCTTTGGGAAACTCTAGCCATTGTTTATACTGGTCATAGCACATTCGTGCTTTCCTGAATAATTAACTCAAGGATTTGGGGTTGTCAAACTCAATTCTATCCCTGTAGGACTGTGGTAAACAGCTTAAGAATCACTATATTTTTACCTTATCCTCCCGGATGTATGGTACAAACCTTAGTAGTTCCAGAAATTTATTTATCAGATCCTCCATTGTCATCTGTCCAAGTCGTAACTCATAAAATTCTTTCGTCTTCCTTTCATAATATCTTTTCGAAAGGTATTATTTCCTGAAATACTTCTTAAATTTAGACCATTCCAACTATATCTCCTTTAGGCCCTTGGCCAATTTCAGGTCTTGCCACCAAATACTGGCCTTCCCTTTCAGAGCGTATATGGCCATTCTGACCTTCATGTTGCTGGAATAGTTGTAGATCTGGAAGTACTTTTTTATGTCCGATAACCATGCCTCAACTTCTTCTCCTGTCTTGGATTCTCCATCAAAGGTAGCTGGTTTAATCTTTCCAAATTCTCCTTCAAGGTGGTCTGTTTGTTTTATTTTTCTGTCTGGTATAGTTTTTTCTTCAGCTGAAGGTGTCCCTTCAAATGAACTGTCTCCTTTTTTTGTTTCCGAATTCTTGGAGGCACTTTTGCTGACCTCCTCATCATGGTTATCATCTTTTGGGATTTTCTTGGTTACTATAGTATGCAATAGGACTTCATTTATCTATTGTTGTTCCTTCTGTGCTTTCTTCAATTTTTCATTGTCGACCTTGAAAACCTATAGTTCAACAACAAAATTTCTCATTGTTTCCAACACCTCTGTGGGTGAGCTCCCATCACTATTCTGTCTTAGATATTCTAGAGGTCTTTGCTGCAGATTTTCTTCCACTCTGATTTCTGCATCCTCCTGAGCTGCCATAATTAACACAAAACAGAAAGGCTTTATGTTTGTAACCACAAGATTTATTAGTTTTTTCATAAATCTAAATATGTACTAAGAAATTAATGTGTCCCTATTCAAGTCCAGTGTTGTAACATTTTTGTCTGATACCATATGTAATGAACCTCAAATTAGCCATAAAAAAAAAATCTATGACGTAATTCAATTTCGTTTAAGCTTATAATTTAAGAGAAGGTAAGTTTCATTCCTGTCCCCATAATGACATTATTACACCAGCCTCATTTACTTCGAAGGATCCCTTTTGTCCTCTATGGTTTATGCCATTAAACAATAATCTAATTATTTTGTCGGTAAAGGTCCTGAATAAAAGTCTCTGATTCTGTGTTTTTTTTTTTTTCTTCGATAATAATATATGTATATATATATATATATATATACATCAGTCTACAAGAATATAAGTACATACCTACTCAATCCAAATACTCATATATAGATATGTTTGATATTGCGATTACAAAATATAACATTTTCCTATAGACAAATTTATACTATCAAATTCACTTGCACACAGATAACTTTGTCTCGGATTTTTAAATTTAGGAGGGGCAATCCCTGAATTTAATTACCTGGTTATAAAACTTCATATAATGAAAAGTTAGATACATTACAACAAATAGATATAATAATTCACATAGTTACATTACAACAAATAGATGCAATCATTCGCACAGAGAAGGAAAGGTTTACATATACGTACTTGTCATGCCCTATACACAGTGACTTGTAATGTGATCTATTATTTCTATTCTACCTCTATCTCAGATGAATATCCTCCATCGATTCTACCAGTGCATTCCTTATAGTATTAGAGTTGTTCATATAACAAATAATTCCTACCATGTTCCTACAGTTTTGTGGAAAAACAGAGAGTCAATCGGGTTTTAGTGATTACAAATGCCGAACATCATCACACAACAACTCTCGAATTGCAAAAAAGTGAAAGGAAAATGGGACCAACACTTCGGGGTTTCGGGGCTCGGGATTTTATGATTTCAAAAGCCAAAAATCAACACACAACTCATGAATTCCAAAAGTGAAAATAAAGTGGGACCAATACTTTGGGGTTTCGGGGATTCAGGATTTCGCAATTTCAAAATCCAAACATCAACACACAACAACTCCCGAATTCTGAAAAGTGAAAAGAATGTGGGATCAACACTTCGGGGTTTCAGGGTTTGGGACATCGCGACTTCAAAAGACAAACATCAACAAACAACAACTCCCAAATTCCGAAAGTGACAAGAAAGTGGAACCAACACTTCGGGGTTTCGGGGCTCGGGACTTCGCAACTTCAAAAGCCAAACATCAACACACAACAGCTCCTGAATTCCGAAAGTGACAAGAAAGTGGGACCAACACTTCGAGGTTTCAGGGTTCGGGATTTCATGACTTCAAAAGATAAAAATCAACACACAACAACTACAGAATTCCGAAAATTGAAGGGAAAGTGCGACCAACACTTTGGGGTTTCGGGGTTCAGGATTTTCGTAATTTGGCACTTCTTGTTTCGTTTTGTTTGTGCAACATTATTAAAATATTGAAGTCTAAATATGAATAGCCGAATTTTTACATCTTTGGGAAAAGGAAAATTTCAAAATAAGAAAGGGTGCATCTGGGTTCCTTTACTGTTAAAGTAGTTCATATAATAGATCTGCCATTGCAAATTATATAGTATAACTTTATTTTTATGTATTCTCTTGTTAGACATACCTTTATATGGGATAGGTTAATGAACTCTAAGGGAAACTGGTATAATAGTAGGTCATCCTACCTCAACTACAGATCTGTTTCTACACAGTCTGTTTAATGGAAAAGAAAATGTAGCATAGTTTACAAAACTCAGAAAGTTGTCCCTGACATTATTCATACAATTAGATTAATGAAATTACAACATAACCTCCACTCCTAATATGCAAATATCAGCATTTATTTCACTCAGAGAACAAATAAATAAATAAACCAGTAGTGAATCTAATTTAGAGGAAATTTCTTCAAAATTTTATCCATGCATAATCCTTTCAACTATCATAAAAAAAATAAAAGGCCCAATTCTATCGTTCGTTCAGAAAGGGTTCAGTCGAGATTAAATTTACCCTATGTTCTTTGTCAGTCTTTAGGCTTCATGAATTCAACTTGATTTCTCCTATGCATTTTTATCTATCAAATTAGTATATGGATTACATCTGTGATTGAATCATTCACTAGAGAATGGAAACTATTTCAGTTCAGATTTAATAAATACATGGCACCGAATAACAAATCATTTGAACAAAAGAAAAATAAATCATTTCAGATCCGATTTAACAAATACATTGCATTATATATAAAATCATTTAGACAAAGAAGAATTAGAGAAACATATCTGAACCATATCGCAAGAAGACAAAGGGAACATACACGTTCCTCCCAACCATAGAACAGGACAGCCAAATCACTTGCCTGATTCACCCCCTAGCCTGACCATGAATCCATGAGGAAAAACTTGGAATCTTCTCCTCCGCCAATGTATTTTCATTTCAACAGACTCCTCTCGCCTCACACTCAATCCGTAGTTTTCATAACAATAAGAGACCTCAAAATATTTTCCCCAACATACTTGGCAACGTCCTGCCTCCTCGCATATTCTCTTTAACCATTTTTTTGCAGAGGTCTTTTTCCCTCCTTTGGGGATTTTCGAAACTTTCTAAATCCTTGATTTTCAGGGGCTGTCAATGGCCAAATATCTTATTTTTCAATTGTAATAATCATCCCATAGGTAGTTCCAACATGTTCCCCACTCATGGAGTCATGGTCAACTAATTTTAACATGGATGTTCCATTTGTCCTCCTGCAATTAATATAAATATTCGATTGTTATACAAGTGTCATAGTCAAATAGTTAGTTGAGTCCAATCAGGTCTCTGCCCAATAGTCACAATAATTAATTACAAATATCAAATTCAAAATTCAAAATTTCCATAAATGGCAAAAAAATTCCAAATTTGAACTTACTAAAAACGGAACTAAATTTCCAGCACATTTAAATTTGAAAAGTTATTTTATTTTTTTAGGTATGTCACAGTGTGAAAGCATGAAGAATCAAATATTAAAAGGTAAATTTAGGAATAAAATCCTAAATGTACATTTTTATATAGGTGGATATATGAATATGTATTTAATACCTATGTGTAAAAATATATGTGTTGAAGAAAGGTGCTAGAAATTTTGGATAGCCTCTTATATAAAGTTTTAAGTTAGTCTAGTGTAAGATTTTCCTCATGTGACAGGAAGAATATAAATCTATAATAAAATTGAACTTTACCACCCCTTCGTTATGAAGCTTCTAAGCTAAAATGGATATTATTTCCCCTTAGAAAAAAAATATATGTGAAATTTGAGGTACATTACAATTATCATTTTTGAGAACCAAGTATTGGTCTTAGGGCCCTAGACATGGTTAGGGAAGGAAATTTGAAACTTAGGCCCTAAATAAATATTATATCCATCCAGGGCCAAGAAAGAATGCCTTGAACAACCAAACATGGCCTCTTGATGGTATCATGGCCCATGGTCGGGGATGTTGGTGCCACTAGGTGGTTTTGAGTAGTAGATATGTGTCCCAATATCCTAGAAATTATCTAGGGAATAATGCCATGAATTAGGTCCCAATGAAATATTTGAGTCATCAAAAGCCATGAAAAATGCCTCGAGGTAGCACAGATGACCTTTGGAGTGTATCCTTGGCCTTTAAGAAGAGAAGCGCTAGTCAGCAGGTTATATGAAAGAAAAGACATTAGCTAGAATCTTGCCACCTTGCCCTAACTGCAGTAATGACTTGAAGATGCCATTAACCATCCGTAAACTAGTAGATGGTCTCTAGAACTGTCATTTTCATTAGTCTTCCTTCGAAAATTCAACTCTGTGCTGCTCCTTGTAACCAATTACAGAGTCATCCCACTCTTCGATACTAGTAAAGCGTCCTTGAACTTTCTCAAATATTATTTGTCCTCTTTGTTAATTTTATGATTCAAACTAGTAGCTAGTGTTTCTGTAACCATCATTGAATTAAAAATATATTCCCTATAAAAGTGGTTCTATAACTCAGCTAATGAGTAGCTCTTATACCGTGAGTTTTTATGATGTCTATGTACATTATGTTTAACATTTTTCTTTTTAAAAGATAGTTTAATCTTGGTAGTTAGATACGCTTGTTGCTATGAAATAAATTCTTAAGGCTTAAAAAAATCCATTAATATTCAACGTCTTTGTATGAATGGGCTTAGCACAGTTGCTCTCGCTATTTATCAATTATGTCTGTGGTATAAGGATATTCACTATACTATTTTAATTCATTATTTTTTTTGAATTTATACACAACTCTAATGATGGGCCCTGTTTGATGCAAGGGTACCCATGAGTGAGCTACTGTCCATCCATCGTCAGCCCTGAGTGACTGTCCAACCGGAAAATCAATGGGGAAAGGCCATGCGAGCCGGGGTTGAAAGTTAAGTACAAACTATACATGAGGTGTTAAAGGAAAACAATTATCGTTCTATTTCTGTTTCTTCAAGTTATTCTTTAAGTATGCCTTTCTAATCCTTGTAAGGTGAATTTTCCAGGTTTTTCGTCTATGCAATGCTCTTGGGTGTTCATCCCCATACTTGGTGCAAAAGGTAATCAAGTTCCTTTCTGAACCCTTCTGTATTTTCGAACAATCATGGTTGCCAAAATTAAAGGGGGTCATCTAGATTCAATTCCCTCAGACTTCTATGGGGTTTGGAAGAAGGGGATTTGGTCTCACTGATTACACTATAACTTTTGCAGAAATTTTCTTCTATAGAACTGTCATGTTTGTTGGAGTAAAAGAAAGATTTGTTAACTGATTTCTGTTTCGGGTCTCATCATACCGTAAATTTTTAAGACTAGGGTTATTTCCTTGAAGACACGCCATGTTTTCAAATGCTAAACATTGGATCGACTTATGCTAGATCTAAAATATTAAAACTTTTATCTCTTTTCAACATTCCTTGTAATTATTTCCAATATGGTTTAAATCTGTAATAGTGTTTAATTAGATTAAATATATGGACTGTGTAAAGTTCCGATTTTATGCTTTTTTCTTTCATAAGTATATATATATATATATATATATATATACTTTCCTCATTGTTTAGGCCAAAGGGCTAGTAGGATTTTGAAAATCGCATGTTGTATACACAGAACTATAATTGCTTAATCTATACCATTATCGGTAGTTTCACTTGTATACTCTGGAATAACTATTTTCAAATTTTACCTCTACATTATCTTATAACAAAACAATGTCTTACTTATATTACTATAGTAAGTTATGAGGAATTTCCAGACTCTCCACTTCAGTTATTTCTCATTTGAGATGTAGTTGATTTGTTATTGGTAGAGTTTGAATGTCTAAAATGATGACAAGATCTCTGTATGCATGAGTTTTTCTACCGTTGTCAATAAATCTTCTTTAATAAATATATACACAGTGCTACCACATCTATATCTATGTGCATTATATATATATA
>JZKD02S1797190.1:571332-615690 GCA_000966675.3 Picea glauca
TATAATAGCTAGGAAGTTAATGATTGAAATCACAGCCATTTATTTTGTGTGACTACTAAGAATATTCCAGCCATATTTAATCTTATCCATAAAAAACTTATTAAGCACTAAACCCCTATTAAATCTACCCATTGTCAATAGGTATACGCCTTTCGGCGTAATAATTCACTACCCACCCAAATATGTGTGTCCAAATATAATTTAATGTTTTATGTTTTAACTATTTCTAATATTAGTTTAATTTTGAAAAGATTCAGCACACTGAACTCTTAGAAGTCCTCATAATTAAGTCATCGATTAACATATATGTAATATCAATTCCCTAAAATTGTGATCAATATGCCGGGAAAATATTGACAACGACTAAAATCATTATGATTTTCTAGAAGGAGTTTGTTAAGTATTATGATTTTCTAAACAGAGTAATGAACAGCGGAATTATAACCCCCAAATTATGTTATGTTTCTGAAACATTTTTCAACAATGAGATTATAACTATTTTATTATTATTATTAATATAGAAATTTTTTATTCATTTGTCGAAACAAGGTAATAGTATTTTTATTGCTATGCATTCTTAAATTTTTTAATTTAAATAAAGAGAAATAAAAAACATTTCAATGATGATTCCATATGATAATCCTTTAACTTTGATTTTAAAAATTAAACACATGATAATCTTTCAACTTCGATTTTTTAAATTATATATTAAGGATAAGAAATAAAAATTTCAACAATATAATCAAATCAGCCTATAATTTTTGAAATTACTAACAAATAAAGAATAACAATTTCAATAACAATTTTGTATTATAATAATTTCAGCCTTCTACCTTTTTTTTTAATTTTAATATAGATTAAATGAGGTAGATATCAAGCCATAACCTCGGGAAAGAACTCTGATATAAAGTAGGATAGATCATCAAGTGGGAACAAGAAATCAAGAATAACTAACCCTTCGATCCCACCACGGTAAAAATCACAAATCTTTTTTGGCGGTGTTGTTGGCAGTGAGAACAGACGCATCACATTCGTCAAAGGGCACATGATTTCAATATAACACGCTATAGCTTATAATTGCGTTTGCATTGGAGTTACAAATTGAGAGTAGATGCCAATAATAAATAAATAATAAATATCGATTCACTCAATCACATAGATATTTTTAAGGTTCTCCTTTTTCCTTTTTTTAACTTAAAAAAACAAATTCGCAAGTGTAAGTGTAGATAAAAACAACTATTTACCCTTTTAATAAATTAAATTCTTCATTATAGTTTTTACTTTAATAATTAAAGTTTGAATTTCTTACCCCCTTCTTGTTACATATTTATTTGGTTTTTTTTTTTAACATGGTTTATTTAGACTTGGGTTTTAATTTCACTAGGTTGGACGACAATTTTTAAGGGAACTTTTAGTTATTTAAACTTTACCCACACCATCATCTATTTTAAGGCTGGTCCTAAGGAGGCATAGTTTTCTAGGCACTAGGTTTATTAACTTATCATAGTTAAAATCACAGCATGCCTTTAGGAAACACTACGTGCTCCAAGGGTGCCACTCGCCTCTTTCTGTTTTCTTTGCATGACGAGCCCTTCAAGACGCACTACGTGCTCCAAGGGTGCCACTTGCCTCTTGACTAAATTTAGTAGACGTCAAACCCCTGGAGTCAATACTCTGTCAAGTGATCTTGTGGAAGACTAAGGGCCTCTAAGGGATAAGGACCCTGCCTTATTGCGCAACTCTTAGAATCATCATGAACGACTGTCATAGTCTGCCCTCACGGCATCACGGGTCTCTCGAGCTAGGTAATCGTTAACCTACAGTTCGATCCACAGAGGGAGTGCTAGTAGGCTGTGTCAAGGCTGCTGCCACACCTCTTCGTCAATGTCTCTCGTTGTCATGTGTGACCCCTTTACTCCAAGTGTGAGTCTGGTCGGCCATCCATCACGAATCATGCTAGCCATAACAATCAATATCATAATATCTAATAATATGTATATATGTCACATCAACAATATTCAAACCCTAACAGTCCACTCCCTCGTTCGGTCCAAAGTCCAAGGGGTTTCATCGATACCTCAACATCCTCGATGTCCAAAGCTATGCACACTCAGGAGAACCCAATTAATAACACCTGTATATGTAAATACAACAAAATAAAATATCATCAAATCCACAATATCTCATAATCATAATCAAAACAACGAATAGCATAACAACTCGGATCACTTGCATGCAAGTGTCCTCAAAGATTAAGTCCACTCAGTGCGTGCAAGAGAGGAATTCTATAATTTCAAAAACAGTAAATGAGGTCTCCTTGTGTAAGTAGATCCTGATTACAATTTGACTCGACAACAGAAGGATTATCTGTAACTCTCTCATTTGAATCACTCATTTGAACTTCACACAATTTCTTCCAAGAAGTTGAGGGTGTTAGATACTATCGAAAATGCACCCGAAAACTTGATGTTTACAATGATTTGAGTTTCAATGACTCAACCCTATCAAATTTCTACTCAAAATTAGAATGACTCTTGGTTGTCGGGCTCACCCGAGCATGCACCTGAAAATTACAATTCAACTCAACTTGATTTCAAAAAGATAAGTAAACTTGCAAATACATTATTACAAGTACAAATCAACTTGATCAAGTATGTAACGACCCCAACGTTACAACTACCAGCGAAAAAAGAAAGTGCAAAATCTTTTTTTTGAAGCAGGAAAGCGACGACGACACATAGTCGAACCACACAACTTGACGATGAACAAAAAGCCTGGAGATCAGGCCACAGACAAAAATAAATCTACACGCTAACAGATCCAACAACTGGTTGAAAGTATGAAAAATCAAGAAGGGATGACTACCCTCCTATCATAGACATGATGACGCCTAGAAGCTAAAGGACAACATCACTTATGCTAACTATGTGCGCATGAACTCTAACTCGTAATATACCTCAATCATCAACATGGACTATGAAAGAAAGCTAAACCACAAATCAACAAGCATCATTCTAACCTCGGGCGCAAGGCTTCATTCAATTGACTTGATGCACGCATTCCATTTATTACTGTCACTCTTGATACCACAATTTTTGGGTGCATTTCTTAAATCCATAAATAGTTGCGCGATGGCTCTAAATACTAAGCTAGACATCAACATACCAGGTAACCAAGGTTAGCGACCACCTAAGGTGTTGCATTCTTTTAAAAGTGAACTTACCATTCCATAGGTGACAAGGGGGGGATTTCCCTGACCAAAACATCGAAGTACAATTAAGGTGAATACAACCATAAGCCACCAGGTAAGTTAAAGATAGTTTACAACTTAAAGTTCATCCTCAATTTTTATTTGGATTCCAGCACCATAAGAATGCTATCAATTATGAACATAGGAGTAATGAAAGTGAATACTATTATTTAATTAATGACAATGAAGGTGACTGCCATCATTTATGATTAGCGAGGTGATTAAAAGGTGGAAGCCAAGCGAATTTCATCAATATACATCCCTTTTTGTCTAAAAGGAAAGGAGAGTAGAAATCGTTGTCAAAATTATTAAATCATTGTCTCTTATTACAATGATGTCTATCATTAATTCGTTTTCTATATAAGGTATGATAAAGTTGTCTAGAACTGCATGTTATCATTGAGTTAATTGGTATCTCTGTTTAATTAACATATAATACAAAGTGTTGTCCATAAATATTACTGTCTATAACAATACAATATGTGGTCTATAAAAATTATTGACTAGTAAAATCGTTCTCTGAATAGATTATGGATGGAAATGCGGTCAACACAGCAATAATCACCACGTTGTCAATTCCATAAACACTACTGTAATTCGCCTTCAACGCTGACATTCAAATGCAATGGTGTCTTTCCCATCTAAGGCATTGATATCATTATCTATCAACTCAGAGGTAAATGTTGTCTACCTACCACGCAAAGGTAATTGTTGTCTCTCGAATAAGTTGTATAGCATAATTAATATATGGTAGTGCTAATGTTGAGATATAAATCGTTGTCGATAAAAATTGAACTTGTAGTCACACAAGGCATAAAAATCATTAACCATAACCCTTCTATTCACTAACATTTGATATTATCAGTCCTTACATCACCATGTTTACATAGCCACCCAAAATCTCAACTAAAATGCAGTCACAAAATGCCACCAAAGCACCATCACAATCGTTGCCCAGACACAGTCATAATCGTTGCTACAAAATCACTATCGATCAATTAAATTCGCTGCCTCCAGGTAATGATACTGTATCTAAGTGAAATTCGTGGCCAAACCATCTAGGTATTCAATGAGTAGTAGTGTCTAAGCGTGTAGGGGTCCGGGGGCAGCGTCCCCGGAATTTTTTTTTTTGCCTCGGGAAGCATGACACCTACCTCAAGAAACGTGTCATGTATCTAGGTGGTTTTTTTGGCACATGGTTTTTGCCGATGGTTTTCTATTTTTGGTTAAGGAATTAGGGTTTTGGACTAATCTAGGTCATTGGGTTAGGGTTTTGGATGTTGTTGTCTCCTATATGTATATTGTATTGTAAACAATGTAAGACAATGAATGAATATAATATATGCAAGTTTTCCCGGTTTGGGTTTCCAGGGAAAAAATCTCTGTGTAATGTTTGTATTTGCCATTGTATCTTTTCTATTCTTTTCTTAATATTTGTTTATAGTAGCCATTGTACAAGGTTAGAATTTTATGTTTGGTATCAAAGCTTTATTGGTTTCAAGGGGATGCCTTTGTGGTCAAGGGTTTGGCTCGGGACTGTGATAATCCTTGTTACAGTGGGAGATTTGCGGTATTGTTCTTCAGGTGAAAAGAAATGGCAAGCAATTTGAAGTTCGAGATCAAGAAGTTTAATGGGAAAATCTTTGAGCTGTGGAAGCTCAAGATGGAAGATATTTTGGTGGACAGAGATCAGTGGATCACAATAGATCTAGGTACGACACCTATAAGAACTTTTGCAGATGACTGGAAAAAGATTACTGAATGTGTGAGAGGAAGCTATAGCTAAGGATTTATGGGAAAAGTTGGGGAAGTTGTATTAGTCTAAGTCCTTGGTAAATAAACTATTCCTGGGAAAGAAGCTGTATAAATTGAGGATGAGAGATGGAGACTCAGTGGCAGAGCATTTGAACACCTTCAATATTGTGGTAAGTCAGTTAGTATCTATTGAGATTAAAATTTCAGATGAATATAAATGTATTAGTTTGTTGTTTTCTTTACCAAATTCGTGGGATAGTCTGGTTGTGGCCATAGATAGTAATACAACTTCTTTGAAGTTTGAATAAGTGGTCTCATCCTTGTTGTCGGAGGAGATGAGGTGAAAGAATATGGAACGACATAGCACAAACACATTATTTGCAAGAGGACATTCCCAGGAAAGAAATAGATCCAATTTCTCAAGTGGGATATCTAAGTCTAAGGGTAGATCTAAATCTCTTGGAAAGTTTGTAAGGTTATGTTGGAGGTGTGGAAAAGAAGGGCACTACAAGAAGTAGTGTAGATCCAAAGTTGAGAAGAAGAAGGGATCTGAAGAATATTATTCTATAGAAGAAAAGACCTCAAAGGAAGAAGGACGAGATGTGTACTTGGACTCTTCAAGCACACATGCAGATCATGAGGCATGGTTGATTGACTCTAGTGCGTCCTTTCATATGACTCCCCACAGGGAGTGGTTTTACGAATATGAAAAGTATGATGGAGGTAATTTTTTCTTAGGTAATGATTCGACAACCATAATCATAGGAAGAGGAAGGATCAAGTTGAGACTCATAGATGGAAGGATTAGAACACTACTCATGTTCTACACATCCCAAGTATGGTTAGAAATTTGATTTCTATAAGAAAAATGGAATATGCAGGGGTAAAAACAATTTTTGAAAAGGGAACTTGTATGATGGTTCGAGGAGCAATGGTGTTGATGAAGGGAGTTCGGTTTGGAACTCTGTATAAGCTTCTAGGAAGAAATATTAGTGATGGTTGTAATAGCTCCATTGTTCTTGATATTGGAGTTGAAGAAGAAAGAACTCCTACAGTCTCTAGAGAAAAGGTTATGTTGTGGCATCAAAGACTGAGGCATATCAGAGAGAAGGGTATTTGACTACTACATCGTAAATGTATGGTTAAAGGTATGTCTAACTTCTCTCTGGATTTTGATTTTTGTGAACATTGTCTATATGGGAAGCAGAATTGGGTAAGATTCCCCTCTGGTGCAACGAGGGAGGAAGGAATTTTACAACTAGTTCACAGTGATGTTTTTGGACCTGTGTCGGTCCCATCATTGGGAAAATCTATGTACTATGTCTCATTTATAGATGACTTCTCGAGGAAAAATTGGATATATTTCCTCAGGAAGAAATATGAAGTCTTTGACAGGTTTAAAGAGTTTAAGGCTCTTGTTGAAAATAAAATAGAGAAAAGAATTAAGGTGTTGAGAATAGATAATGGCAGAGAGTTTTGTGGGAATGAATTTGAAGAATTATGTAAGAAGTATGGTATAGCAAGGCAGAAGACTACTCCATATACACCTCAGCAGAATGGAGTTGCAGAAAGGATGAACAGGACGTTGATGGAAAAAGCAAGGTGCATGCTTAGTGGTGTCAGGTTAGGGAAATAATTTTGGGTAGAGGCCATGGGTATTTCATGTTAACTGGTCATGTGACATCCCACAAAATAAAATATTTTGGAAATTTAAATTTCTGGGAAATTATTCCGTTTTTGGTAAATTCGAATTTGGAAATATTTTGCCATTTATGGCAATTCTGAATTTTGAATTTGTTAATTGTAATAAATTATTGTGACTGTTGGGTAGAACTCTAATTTGACCCAATTAACTATTTGACAATGACACTTGTTTAAAAACATAATATTTTATATTGATTGCAGGAAGACAAATGGAACAACAATGTTAAAAGTAGTCGACCATGACTCCATCAGTGGGGAACATGTTGGAACTACCCCTGGGCTGATTTTTACAAGTGGAAAAGTTATGATTTGGGCATTGGCAACCCCTGAAAACCAGGGATTTAGGAAGCTGTGAAAATTCCAAGGAAGGGAAAAGACCTAGGCAGGTTATAAATAAGCATATGTGAGGAGGCATGACGGTGCTAAGTATACTGGGAAAGAGTCTATTTTTTTTTCTTTTTTCACTTGTTGTTACGAATGTTGGAAGGGTGTGAGGCAAGGAGAAAAAGTGACTGAATTGAAGGACAGTGTTGTAGAGGGATTTCCAGGTTTTCCCTTATAGACTCATTGTCAGGCTAGGGGGTGAATCAGGTAATTAATCATGGCTTCTCAGTTCTATGGTTGGGAGGAATGTGGTTGTTCCCTTTGTTTTCTCCACAAGTTTAGTTCAGATATGTTACTCTAAACTCTATCTATCTGAATGATTTTATATTGGATATACTGTAGATGTTATAGCTATATAGAAAAGAGTTCTAGTATCTGTTTTAATGATTGTATAATTGTTGTAAGTATTTTCCTATACCTAAATATTTCTACCTTTGTTGGAAAAATTGGTTATTGTTATAGTGGGATCGTTAATGTTGGTATGCATGCAATAACCTAGACAAAGATTGTTTGAAATTCAGTGAATAGACTGTAGGATTTAATTGTAGATTTATTTCCGGTAATCAATTTTTAAACAGAATCGAATATGTATCAATGAAAGAACAAAGCTATTATATGTGTATATATGTTTCAAACTTTAAATATAGTTGAATATGTATCAATGAACGAACAGAGCTATTATATGCATATATATGTTTCAAACTTTAAACATAGTCGAATATGTATCAATGCACAAACATAGCTATTATATGCATATGCATGTTTCAAAATTTAAACAGAATCGAATATGTATCAGTGAACGAATAGAAACGATATATGCATATATTCCATTCTATAATTTAATTCAAAAAGGAAAACAAAATTCATTTATATAGTCTATAACAATGAAGCATAGGGGAGTGAACAGAATCCAGGGAACAAGACTATCCTAAATGAGACGATTTAATCATGCTAGCATCTTACTACAGGAAAGCGAATCAATGATTTCACCAATACATCATTAATCTTTGACACTTCTTACTTATTCTGTGCGCAGAGAGAATACAATAATTTTAGGGTTGTGGCATTTTCCATTTAGAATAACTATCAAGCAATTGCTTCGTATTTTATAGAAATATTTTCCAAAAAAAATTCAGAGTAGTGCAATTGATTCGGAGGATACAATCTATCGAAAGGACAAAAATTCTACAAAAGTAAATGCAATTTTTTGGATTGTGAAACCCTGCCTCTGAACGATTCCTTTGGGGTAAAGTCCAAATAGATAGTTTTTCGATAACAAGAGACTATCCATACAGTCATCAACAAATTCCAGTAATGATGGCCATTATAACTGTTAAATATTTTCCGAATACATTTAAATCACAATGGTAATGTACAGAATGTCGAAGATAATCCCTTTTTCCAAAATAGTTATTATTGTTCCTCCATTACTATGCTTAACATATATAAGAATTTCCCAAACAAGTAATACTTAGAGTTGTCCTCCATTTCTAGTATTTGGGCTATCAATCCTTTCCTACTACAAGCTCGATTATGAATGTATATATATATTTTATATCCTTAAAGGGATTTTTAATAAACAAACAAAACGATATTTAACCCCCTCAGATATTCAGCCTACGAAAGCGGTGCATAAGTGATGTTACTTCTCACAGTATAAAACTACGAACAAAATCGTGACCTCCATGCTTGATTTAAGAAGCGAGTTGAGAGCCATATTTTTTATGAAACCCGAGTACCTTTGTCACGTTCAGTAGAGGCTAGCACCTGTGCCGAGGAGTGAGCATCCTTGCATTCGACCATCACAAGAAAACATTAGCAAAGTACTAAACTTTAAATTATAATTTAAAGTTTAGTACTTTAAATTCGATACCATTACATTCGATTTTATAATTTAAAGTTTAGTACTTTAAATTAATACAAAGATACACCACAACCTCTAGTTGCGGTGACTGGTTTTGTAATATGACCCTGGCCAAGGGGAGAATGATATCTGGAACTTCTGGTGGGTACCTCGTAACAAAACAAAGTCCCACAATTAATACAAAGATAACCCTTTTGCATAGAATTAAACAAATACTTAACAGAGGAAATAACACTGCTAATAAAGAAGTTCAATATATTATAAACCAAAACTCTGTATGAACAAAAATGAAGAACATAATGAACGACATCATACATGTGAACAATAGACGTTCTCGGGAAAATACCCCAATGTAGTAAGAGATAAATTAGCAGAAGACCACCACGATACTACAAAAAAAATGCATCAATCACAGAGGTGGACAATTGTGGTAGACCTTTTTATCTCTATACGATGTAGGAATAAACCCTTTCTATGCTAGACAGTTGTGACTTCTGAAACAATTACCAATCTCAGAGTAAAACAAAAAAGAACAGGAAGAATCCCACGAGATACAAACAAAGGGCGCAAATTAGGGCTTTAGGATCACGGTGGTATAGAGTAGGGACTCCCGGTAACAACCTCTTTTATAGTTTACATTAGAATGACGGGAGAAATCGCATAGAATCTGAACCTATTACAAGAAGTAAATATTTTCTTAACCCACACCATGAACCCTCTGGTTTCGAACTTAAGATACAATAGTTCCATAGAATATTACCAGGTAGTCAGATGTTGCCTCTGACTTGACCAATGATGGCCACAGAGGTAGTAACACTTCCCTATGGAACAATGCATAATACAGAACCCTCCTCTTCAGAATCACAAGAGTAGGAATGAGACTGCCAAAACCTAAGACGGATGAGTACCACCCTTGACAGTCCGAGAAGTACAAGCCATGTGCTAGGCCTTGGTTGGTGCATCAAGATTGGGAAGAACAGGAGGAAAAGGCATCAATACTAAGGCCTAATTAATTACAGGACAGATCCTTAACTCCTCCTGACAGATATACCTGCCTCCCTTAAATGTCAAAGATACAAAGTTAAACAACAATATAACCATGATTGTCCAGTGTAAATACTCGGTCTCTATACCTTTGTCTTTGAAGTGCTCCTTCCTTTACACCAATAGGACAAGGAGGGGTAGTTAGTTAGTTACGCAGTGATCAATGTGGGATGAGTTGGGGTTTAGTTCATTATGGTGGAGACAAATCATATTATAACTAAAATGAAACAATTAGAGAAAACACATTGTTATCCACTCTTAAATCACCTTTAATAAATGTAGCCCATTCCTGGTATGTATTGGATTTCTAATGTTGACACGGCTAGGTAGGAGTACAAGAAATTAATCTCAGGGTTATAAAAATTTACGTGCAAAGTCCAATTCGGCCTGACACTCTTAATTAGGGAAATGAAAATTCAAATCCCAGTGTATGGGTGAATACATGTAAGTATTAATATCTATATAGTAAGATATAGGAGTTAGAAAAATTCCTATTTTCGATGGAACATCTCTTATGTGTTAAATTAATATGATAAAGGATCACTCCAAGGCAAAAGGGTAAATGTAAGCACCCATCCTACGAGATAATAAACTTTGGTTAATTAGAGGATACTGTACCAAAGATTTTTTTTTTTTTTTATGATAAATTTGAGGTTCATTACATATGGTATCAGAGCGAAAGTTACAACACTGGGCCTGAAAAAGACCACTATAGTGCTTAGTATCTATTTTGTTTTAGATAAAAAATAATAAATTGTGTGGTTACAAACATAAAACTTTCTCTGTTTTGGTGAATAAGTATGGCAGCTCAAGACAACGCAGAAAACAGGATGGAAGAAAATCCATAGCAAAGACCTCCTGGATATACAAGGAAGAATAGTGATGCAAGCTCACCCATAGAAGTGTTGGAAACAATGAGGAACCTAATTGTTGAGCTACAGATCTTTAAAGCCAACAATGAAAAATTGAAGAAGTCATAGCAAGAACAACAAGAGATAAACGAAGTCCTGTTGCATAGTATAGTGACCAAGAAAAGCCCAAAAGACAATAATAAGGATGAAGAAGTTAGCAAGAGAGCCTCCAAGAACTCAAGGACAGAAATAGAAAAAGGAGACAGGTTGTCTAAAGGAAGACCTCCAGCTGAGGATGGAACTAAAACTGACAGAAAAAGAAAACAGGTAGACCACATTGAAGAGGAATTTAAAAAGATTAAACCCTCTATCTTTGATGGGGAATCCATGACAGGAGAAGAAGCAAAGGCATGGTTGTTGTACATCAAAAAGTATTTCCAAATCTACAACTATTCCAGCAACATGAAGGTTAGGATGGCCATCTACAATCTGAAAGGGAAGGCTAGTATTTGGTGGCAAGATCTGAAATTGGCCAAGGGCCTAAAGGAGAAATAGTTGGAATGGTCTGAATTTAAGAATTATTTCAAGAAACAATACCTTTCTAAAAATTATTATGAAAGGAAGACGAAGGAATTTTACGAGTTACGACTTGGACAAATGACGATGGAGGACCTTATAAATAAATTTCTGGATCTGCTAAGGTTCATACCATACATCTGGGAGGATAAAGTAAAAATTCAGTGATTTCTAAGATGTCTACCACAGTCCTACAAGGACAGAATTGAGTTTGAAAACCCCAAATCCTTAAGTGGAGTATTCAGAAAGCGTGAATGTGCTACGACCAGTATAAACAGCGGGCAGAGTTTCAAAAATCCTGGAAGGATAAGAAGCAAGATCGAATGAACCAGCTGAGGAAGGGGTACTAGATAGCTTCTTATCGGAATGCAGTGAAGAATTTTTCAAGAAAGGATTTTCACTCCAATCCTCAGAATGCGTAAGGCAGCGGAAAACCGGTAAACCTGGGAGTGAAGAGGTTTGGGGACAGCTCTCGCGAGCCATTAAAATGTTGGGAATGTGGAGAGCCTCATCTCAGGAGGAACTTCCCACATTTGAGTTCAACAAATGAAACTGTTATTCATAACCTGCAAGAAGCCTCAACAGTGTGAGACATTGGCAGGAGCCTACATCGGATAAATGCAGCCATCTATGGATGACAAGTTGACCACCAGTCCTCAGTGGTAGAAGTCGAAGGTAAAATACATGACACTCAAATTTTTTTTTTAATTGACCTTGGAGAAACAATTAAGTTATATTACTCTGAAGGTAGTTGAGTCAAATAAACTTAAGAGATTGAAGCACGCAAAATCATGGATTTTGCAACTAGCGACATGTAAAAAAAGGAAGGTAATTGACAATATTTCAGATTTTGAGTTCATCCTAGATGGTAAAACTATAAGGACCGATTTGAACATATTACCACTAGCATATTACGATATGATTATTGGGATGGACTGGCTGGAACGACACAAAGCAATATTAAATTGTTATACAAAGATACTTAGCTATAAAGATGATTCCGACACCACCAGGACAACCCAAGGTATACTAAAACCAGTATCAGTTAGACAAATTTCAGCGATGCAGCTAAATAAAAGTCTGAGAAAAGGATGTCAAGTTTATGCCATCCAAGTGACGAGTCTAGTAGAAAATAAGGACAAGCCAAAGTTGGAAGACTTTGCTATCCTACGTGATTTCAGAGACATGTTTGTGGATGAGATACCAGAATTACCCTTTAGAAGGGAAATAGACTTCTCCATAGATCTGTTACTCGGTTCTACCCCTATCTAAAAGGCGCTTTACCCGATGAGTCTACCATAACTAACAGAATTAAAAATACAATTACAAGAATTGTTGGACAAAGAGTATATCAGACCAAGTGTTTCACCTTGGGGAGCACTAATCCTCTTTGTGAAAGATAAGGACAATACTCTAATATTATGTATCGATTATAGACAACTGAAAAAAATGACTATTAACAATAAATACCCCTTAACAAGGATAAATGATCTGTTCAATCAAGTAGGGGGGGGTAAGATCTTTTCAAAATTTGATTTACGATCCGGTTATCATCAAGTTTGGATAAAATACAGGGACATAAAAAAAACAACATTTCGGACAAGATATGGACACTATGAGTTTGTAGCCATACCTTTCGGACTCACTAATGCTGCAACCATGTTTATCTGCCTAATGAACAGTATTTTTAGTGAGTACTTGGACAAGTTCATGGTAGTATTCATCGATGATATCCTGGTCTATTCAAAGATAGAGGAGGAACATGAGGAACACTTAAGAATAGTTCTGCAAACATTAAGGAAGCACAAACTGTATGCCAATTTCGACAAGTGTGACTTCTATCATAAATAAATACAATATCTTGGACATGTAATTTTGGTAGAGGGAATTTCTGTAGACCTGGAAAAGACTAAATCCAGTATGGAATGGCTGGTACCTAAAGATGTGACGCAACCGCGCTCGCAAGCATGTCCGCTCATAGGATCTTCTCCTTTCACACGGCCCAAAGAACTTTAACGTTCTTTTATTTCCTTATCGGGAAATCTGCACCCACAGTAATCGTCCTGGGATCCTCCTTCTTTACAAATTGAGAGATCGGACTTCGCGAATTCGTGAATCCAAAGGTCTAGTGTTCAGTTCTCGAATCTCTAAAACCCGACACAAGTAAACATTGACCTTTTCCCTCTCCTACCGGGATTTCTTTTACCGCGATTTTGGCACTCGCAATGTCAAACAACTTGCTTTTCTGAATATTGAACCCCAATATGCCGAAACTCTGACACACGCATGAGTTTTGACTTTTCAACGGTCCTTCACTCCATCGGCATTTCGGAGTTCGCAATATCACAAATCCTAATGCATATGTTTCAGGAATTTTCTCTACGAGACCCTGAAATGATGTGCCACCTGTCCACTTGTCGACTCCACTGTGGCCCCACACAAATCTTCTTGGATGTTGGTATATCGCGGTTCGTGATTCCTGTTCCACTGTTCACGGGACTTCAACCCAAGAAACCCTGATGCACAATCCCACGTGTAAATCCGACGGTCCTTGTGACTTGGATCTACGGTCCTACCCCTCTTGAGCTTCGAACCTTTTGAGAGTACTCCACCATATCTCCCTTACACCTCTGCGAGATCCAACGGCCCACAATATGTCACGAATCCTCCTCGGAGAATACCGATCGTCCGTTCCTCCTGATGAAATATGTGAATGACCAAGCGTTCCTCCATGGAACTTGTCCACTTGCATGCAAACTTGCGATGCCTTCCAACCGCTCTACAACACAAGCTCTTGTGTTTCTCTTCGTTTATTTCTCAAAGGTTCTATACCTCCTGAGCTTTCTTATGACTCTAAACCTTTCAGATGATCCCTGCACGCACTCATTGCGGTATATTTTCAAACACTTCCTAGGTGTCGAAGTCCTTTGACTCTACGCACCCCTGTAGTAGCAGTCTCTAAATGCTTTACTCAGGTTCGCAACCCTGAGACTTAGCTTGGCTTGCGCACTCCTTGCACGGCTCCTGTGCCTATCTGCACCTCAGAGTGAATGAGAACAAAAGCTACCCTATATGAACCCTCTGTCAACACACTCCTTACGGACGCTTCAAATGCACTCCTTGTAAGAAGCCTTTGGCTCAGATAGAGAAACAATTGAAACTAATTTCCATTTCCTTTCAGACTTCAACTCAAACATGAATTCTTATACACAACACATAAAGAAAATGTATAACAGAAAGCAATCATTCATGAGCATATCATTCAACATAAATACATAGAGAACAAACACAAAACCATGAATTTGAATCAATCTCTTCTATTAATCCAAATATCTGTACATGGGTGTTCTTACACAGCTCTCTACATGCTCTTGCTCTTCCTTGATAATGTTACAATGCACAATGAGGGTGTCTATATCTCATTTCCCTCTTGCACTCTCAAACAGTATAATCTAGAATTTAAATTATATTTACCTACGTTAACTACTTTAAATACCTTCTACTTACTAAGGATGAGAGCTAAAGGCTCAAGGTCCATTTACAATTTACAAGTGCGCCTCATCTTAATGACTTCATTTAAGACTGCGCAACAAATTCAAGGAAAATTAAAAATTCGTGCTGGCTTGTCCAACTGTCCTTTTGGCTTCCTCGCTGGCTCGCTTGATGTGGGAGATGCTCCTACATCATACTCCCTCGCTTGAAAATTTTCATGGGCTCCTATCCATGAGCTCCTGTACAGTCTGTCCATGCTTCTATATCTCTGCTTCGGTCTCCCAGCTGGCATCTTCAACTGGATGGTTCTTCCATTTGACCAGATACTCAAAGTATTACTTTCGCCTGGTCTTCTTACCAATTCTTTTATCCAGTATGTGCTCCATTTGCGGCTTATCTGCAACTGGCATCTGCTGTGTCCACTGGATCACTAGTTGCTTAGTTCCAGTCCCTATTTCCTCAGCTCTGTAGGGGTACAAATCCAAGATATTGAATATCAGAGAAATTCTGATCCCATCGAGTAATTCGATCTCATAAGCATTTGCCCCAAACTTATTTAAGACCCTACATGGTCCAATTTTCTTCATCTTCAACTTATTGTATGTTCCCCTTGGGAACCTTTCTTTCCTCAAATGTGCCAGAATCAAGTCACCAACCTCGAACTGAAGTTGTCTCCAGTGTTGATCTACTCTACATTTATACTCCTGACTTGAATTCTGTAGTCGCTCGTTCACCTGACTATGAAGTTCTTTCATCGCCTCTATGAATTCTTCTGCACTAGCGCTCCTAGTCATAGTCTTCTTTGAATCCCTTAATTCAGAAATTCCTCTCAGCTGCATGCCATAGACAACCTGAAATGGACTTTTCCCTGTGCTCCTATTAACTGAGTCATTATAAGCGAACTCTGCCTGTGGTAATATGTTGTCCCACTAGCTATGATGTTTTGTCACCAGGCTTCTCAGCAAGTCTCCCAGACTTCTGTTGACCACTTATTTTTTTCCATCCGTCTGAGGATGATATGCCGAACTAAATGAAAATTTAGTTCCTAGATTCTTCCATAAGGTCCTCCAAAAATTCCCTATGAATTTGGTGTCTCAATCCGAAACTATGCTCTTTGGTAAACCATGAAGTCGAATGACCTCTTTGAAAAGAAGATTCACAATGTGAGTTGTGTCACTGGTTTTCTGACATGGAATGAAGTGTGCCATCTTGGAAAATCTATCCACCACCACAAAGATTGAATCAACACTTCTTTGTGTTCTTGGAAACCCCAATACAAAATCCATGCTAATCGCATCCCACGGCCTCTCTGGTATGGGCAATGGTTGATAAAAACCCTGCATTCTGTCTCTTCCCCTTCGAATGCTGGCAAATTCTGAATCTGTCCACAAATCTCTTGACATATACTCGCATTCCCAGCCAAAAATATGACTCATTCCGCTTTGCGAACGTCTTGTCGTGACCAAAGTGCCTTGCCAATCCTCCACTATGTTTCTCCTTTAGTAGAGTCTCCCTCATGGAGCATTTTAGAATACACAGTTGATTACCTTTGAACAGTAATTCTTCCTGGATCCTATATTCTACCTATTGGCTTCTATCCCTGAGAATTTGATTCTCAGCTACTTCATATGCCTCCTTGAAATCTAGATCATCATCGTACATGTCCCTGAGATCATCAAAACCCAACATTCTGAATTTGAACTCTCATTTGACATGTTTCTGATTCAACTTCTCTTGTTGAGTCACAAACTGTAGTGCATGATTGTCACTGTATAAGACAAATTCTTTTAGGATCAAATAGTTTCTCCATTTCTTCAATGCTTGGATGATAGCATAAAACTCCTTGTCATAAGTGGAGTAGTTCAATTTCACTTCAATCATCTTCTCACTAAAGTATGCTATCGACCTGTCTTCCTGACTCAAGACTGCCCCGATTGCAAATCCACTTGCATCGCATTTCACCTGAAATGTCTTTCGGAAATCCGGCAACACCAGAATTGGTTGTTCCGTGATCTTTATTTTCAACAGATTGAAACTCCTCTCAGCCTCTTTAGTCCAGTGAAAATACTTGTGAATTTTCTTCACGATATCCATCATCGCTGCACTAATTCCACTGAAATTCCTGATGAATTTTCGGTAGTAACTAGACAATCCGTGAAAACTTCTCACCTCAAAGATATTCTTCAGTGATGGCCAATTTTTTTACTACCTCCACCTTATCTGGATCCATCCTCAACTCATTTGTAGAAATAACAAATCCCAAATAAATGAGCTCTGTCTTCATGAATGATGATTTCTTCATGTTTATCAACAACTTCTCCTGCTGTAATTTCTGCATCACTGTAGCCAAATGCTTCAAATTCCCTTCCACTATTTTACTGTAAACCAGTATGTCATCCAAATATACAATGACAAATTTACCGATGAACTCCCTCGGGACTTTGTTCATCAACCTCATGAAGGTAATCAACGCATTTGTTAAGCCAAATGACATAACAAGCCATTCATACAACCCTTCGTTTGTTTTCAATGTTGTCTTCCATTCATCACCTTCTCTCATGTGGATTTGATGATAACCTATTTTCAAATAAATATTTGAAAAATACTTTTCTCCGCTCAAGAAATCCATCAAATCATCCATCCTCGGAAATGGAAATCTGTGTCGGATGGTTATCTTGTTAATCGCCCTCGAGTCAGTACACATCCTCCAACCTCTGTCTTTCTTCGGACTGAGTATTGTTGGAACAACACATGGACTCAAGCTTTCCCTTACCAAACCTTTGTCCAATAACTCCTAGACTTGTGTTTTAACCTCTTCATTCTCTTGTGGTGTCAATCTGTACACGGATTTATTTGGCAAATCGGCTCCTAGTATGAGATCAATGTGATGGCTCACACTTCTTATCGGTGGCAATGAATGAGGTAATTCATCCACAGCTATGTCATCGATCTCTTCCAACAATTACTAAATATCTTCTGGTAAATCATCCACCCTTGTGCTAGTCAGAACAATCTTCAGTTTTCTGACCACAATGAAATGTGGATCCTCCTTCTTCTTAACCTATGTAAGAATTTCCTTCCCACTCATGAGAAGTATAGTGTTTCTTACTTCCAGTTTCACCTCCTTATCCTTTATCGAAAGCAACATGTGTGTCCTCCCATTCTTATCTAAGGTGTATGTGTTCATTCTCCCATCATGAATCACATTTTTGTCATATTTTCATGGTCTACCCAACAATAGATGACAAACATCCATAGGAATGACATCACATAATATCTTATCATTATATCCTCCTATCTTGAATTCAACCAAACATTGTTTAGTGACAGTTACCTGGTGTCCTTTCTATACCCATGAAACTCGGTATGGGCTTGGATGATCAATCGTCTCCAGCTCCAGCTTCTCTACCATATCTATAGAAATGAGATTATCCATGCTACCACTATCTATAATGACCTTGCACACCCTATCCTTGGTCTTGCAAGAAGTCCTAAAAAGTCTAGTCCTTTGGACTGAACTCTCCACCTCCTTCTCGAGTGTCAAAAGGAATTTTCACATCATCAGCGATCTTCTGCCTTCAGCATCTTCTACCTCAACATCCTACCTCTGTGCTTCAACGATGTGAGCTTCTCCAATCTTCTTCTTTTTATCTGGACACTTGTAATACTTGTGCCCATTCTTCCCGCATGTGAAGCATGTAATTACTCCACCTCTTCCTCTGCCTCTACCTCTAGTACAAGGAAAAGTGTTGTTGTCAGCATAATCTCCTCTCTGCTCATTATGTTGTCCTCTCTGCTCAACATATTTCCCTCACTGTGAGGTTCCACCTCTCTCTGTTCAAGTCTAAGGTTTCTTCCAGTCTTCTTTGGGCTTTTGATATTTGTCCTGGGCAACTAATTTGCCTCTGGGCTGACTTTTGCCTCGGCCTCTCTGACCCTACTTTTGGCTCAGCTTCTCTTCCGCTTTCAAAGCCATATGATAAGAATCTTCCACTGTTCGGATGGTTACCATGCTCATCTCATCCTAGATATCATATCTCAGACCATTCATATATCTAGCACCTTTTTCATCATCGCTCTCCCGATGACCTGCCCTGATGTTCAGTCTGTAGAATTCCTCGATGTATTCCTTCACTGTCATCAGCTTCTGTCTCAGGTTCTGCATTCTCCTGAACAGAGTAATTTGATAATCCCTGGAGATGAATTTCTCTTTCATCTTCGCGATCATCTTGTCCCAGCTCTTGATCTTCTACTTTCCCTTGCAACATCTGTGAGACTGTAGTTCATCCCACCATAATGCTGCATGTCCCTTCAATCTCGTGATAGCATGCTTGACTTTCTTGTCCTCTTCGACAATTTTCATAGTCGAAGTATGTGTCTAGATCTCTAATCTAGTATAGAATCTCCTCTGCATCCAGGTTTCCCTCATAAACAAGAATGCCCATCTTCACTCTTGCACCCATCCTAGCAATAGCTTTGATCAAATGCTCGTTTGATGCATTTTCAACTGCAACTTCTTCTTCACGTTCAACCTCAATCTCACTTTCGGAATCACTAAGATCGCCCACACTAACTGTGCGTCTTTGTGTTGTCTCCATGTCTTTGAGTCTAGCTCGTAGATCATGCATTTGTCTCTCCACAACTGGATCTGTCATCTGCTTGCCTCTTCTTCTCAGCATTTCCCTATCCTCTAGTGGATCAGGTGATTGCATATCCCTTCTCCTTGGTGGCATGGTGATTTCTTGTCTTCTCTGCTACAGAAATCAAAGAACCTTTTTGTGCTCTGATACCAAACTGACGCAGCCGCGCTTGCAAGCATGTCCGATCACAAGATCTTCTCTGTCCACACGGACCGAAGAACTTTAACGTATTATATTTCCCTATCGAGAAATATGCACCCACAGTAATCCTCGTGGGATCCCCCTTCTTTACAAATCGGGAGATCGGACTTCACGACTTCGCAAATCCAAAGGTCTAGAGTTTGGTTCTCGAATCCCTGAAACCCGACACAAGTCAATGATGAAATTTTCCCTCTCCTACCGGGATTTCTTCTATCGTGATTTTGGCACTCGTGATGTCGAACAACTTGCTTTTCTGACTCACGAACCCCAATATGCGGAAACTCTGACACATGCACGAGTTTTGAATTTTCAACGGTCCTTCACTCCATCGACATTTCGGAGTTCACAATATCGTGAATCCTAATGCATATGTTTCGAGACTTTTCGCTGCGAGACCCCAAAATGGTGTGCCACCTATTCACTTGCCGACTCCATTGTGGCCCCACACAAATCTTCTTGGCTGTTAGGATATCACGGTTCATGATTTCACGATTCCTATTGCATTATTCACGGGACTTCAACCCACGAAACCTCGATGCACGATCCCACATGTAAATCCGACGGTCCTTGTGACTCGGATCTACGGTCCTGCCCCTCCTGAGCTTCTAACCTTTTGAGAGTACTCCGACATATCTCCCTTACACCTCTATGAGATCCAACGGCCCACGCGATGTCATGAATCCTCCTTGGAGAATACTGACCGTCCATTCCTCCTGATGAAATCTACAAATGACCAAGCATTCCTCCGTGGAACTCGTCCACCTGCATGAAAACTTGCGATGCCTTCCAACCACTCTACAGAACAAGCTCTTGTTCTTCTCTTAGTCAATTTCTCAAAGGTCCTATACCTCCTGAGATTTCTTATGACTCTGAACCTTTCAGATGATCCCTGCACGCACTCCTTGCGGCAGATTTTCAAACACTTCCTAGGTGTTGAAGTCCTTTGACTCTACGCACCCCTGCAGCAGCAGTATCTAAATGCTTTACTCAGGTTCAAAACCTTGAGACTTATCTTGGCCTAAGCACTCCTTGCATGTCTCCTATGCCTGTCTGCACCTCAGAGTGAATGAGAACAAAATCTGCCCTATCTAAACCCTCTGTCAATGCACTCCTTGAGGATGCTTCAAATGCACTCCTTGTAGGAAGCCTTTGTCTCAGATAGAGAAACAATTGAAACTCATTTCCATTTCCTTTCAAACTTCAACTCAAACATGAAATCTTATACACAACACATAAAGAAAATGTATAATAGGAAGCAATCATTCATGAGCATATCATTCAACATAAATACACCAAGAACAAACACAAAACCATGAATTTGAATCAATCTCTTCTATTAATCAAAATATCTATACATGGGTGTTCTTACACGGCTCTCTGCATGCTCTTTCTCTTCCTTGATAATGTTACAATGCACAATGAGGGTGTCTATATCTCTTTCCCTCTTGCACTCTCAAACAATCTAATCTAGAATTTAAATTCTATCTACCTACATTAACTACTTTAAATGCCTTCTACCTACTAAGGATGAGAGCTAAAGGCTCAAGGTCCGTTTACAATTTACAAGTGCACCTCATCTTAATGACTTCATTTAATACTGCGCAACAACTTCAAGGAAATTTCAAAATTCATGTTGTCTTGTCCAACTGTCCTTTTGAATTCCGCGCTGACTCTCTTGATGTGGGAGATTCTCCTGCATCAAGACGTAGCAGATATATGGTCGTTCATGGGAATCACTGGATACTACCACAAGTTTATAGAAAGGTTTTCCAAGATAGCCTACCCTATCACATCATTACAAAAGAAAGGAACCAGGTTTAACTGGTCAGAGAAATGTCAAGACAGCTTCAACAAACTAAAGGAATTATTGACAACGACACCCATATTGAAAGTAGCAGACCCAGATAAAGACTTCACCCCATATGTCGATGCAAGTAAAGAAGGGCTAGGTGGTTTCCTAACTTAGGAAGGACACTTTATTTGTTATGAGTCCCAAAAGTTAAAAGAACACAAGTGAAATTACGTCACTCATGACTTAGAATTGGCAGCAGTAATACACACCTTAAAGATGTGGTGACACTACGTAATGGGCAGAAGATTCCTATTATTAACGGACAACAGCGGGGTGAAATATTTTTTTAACCAACCATATCTTAATGCAAGGAAATCAAGGTGGTTATCCTTCCTAAGCGAATTTGACTTCGAGGTTAGACATATCAAGGGCAAGGAAAACAAAGTAACAGACGCTTTAAGTAGAAGAATCCATGGATTATTTGAGATGAATATTAGCAGGGAAGAAAGTGATCTAGAAGAAAGAATAAGGATGACAAGTATTGATGACAAAAACTATACTAAAATGACGGAAGAATTACCAAACAATACCATGAAATCAGATAAACCAGATCTAAGTATCAACGAGAAGGGACTGCTACGATTTAAAAACAGACTTTACATACCAGATTCAGCAGGGTTAAAATTAACAATCTTGGATGAAGTGCATAAGAAGCCATATTTTGGCCACCTAGGTTACCAAAAAATGATAACAACACTTAGGACACTATTTTATTGTCCTAATATGAAGGGAGAAACACCAGAATACTTGGCTAGGTACCAAGATTGTCAGCAGGTTAAGGCCGAGAACCAACACCCAGCCGACCTCTTACAGCCATTACCAATACCATAATGGAAATGGGAGACTATATCACTCGACTTTATAACAGGTTTTCCTAAAACTCAGAAACAGAATGACTCCATCATGGCTGTAATCGATAAACTCAGTAAGTCTGCACACTTTATTCCTATAAAGTCTACTTTTAAAGCTATAAACATTGCTAAAATATTCATGAAAGAAATATTTAGAGTGCATGGTATTCCTAAAATGGTGATTTCAGATAGAGACGTAAAACTCACATCTTCTTTTTGGAAGGAATTGTTTGCAGGGCTCAATACCAACATGAATTTCAGTACAAGTTATCATCCACAAATGGATGGAAAAACCGAAAGGACAAACCAAATCATAGAGGTTATTCTCCGCATGTACGTAAGTAAAAAGCCAACAAAGTGGGAGGATTATATACACTTGGTAGAATTTGCATATAAAAATGGGTACCAAACTTCAACAAAGTTGATCCCTTTCGAAGTATTGTACGGAAGAAAGTTTACGACTCCAATTAGTTGGGATAACCCGGTTGACATACTTATGGTTGGACCAAAAATGCTCCAAGAAATGGAGAACATGGTAATAAAGGTGCAACAGAACTTGAAGGAATCACAAGACAGACAAAAGAGCTATACAGATCTGAAAAATAGACACTTAGAGTTTCAAGCGGGAGACCCTGTATATTTGAAGGTCAAAGCCTGGAAAAGCTTAATGAATCTAGGAAACTATGCCAATATGGCACCCAGGTTATGTGGGCCCTTCGATATACTAGCTCGAATTGGACCCATAGCATGTAAACTTGCATTGGCAGCGAATCTAAGAATTCATAATGTATTTAAGGTTTCTTTGTTGAAAAAATATGTTCACGACCCTACTCATATGATTGATTGGAACTTGGTACAGGTGGAACCCGAAGATGAATTCTAGGTGGAACCCCTACACATTTTGGACTAGAGAGAAATAGCGCTTCGGAACAGAGCCATCTCTCAGGTAAAGGTGCAATGGAAGCACTTTAGTCCTGAGGAGGCTACTTGGGAATTGGAGGGAGATTTGCAGAAATCTCATCCAATATTGTTCCAATAAAGGAACAAACATTGAGGACAGTGTTTTATTGAAGGGGGGAAGGATGTGACATCCCCCAAAATAAAATATTTTGGAAAATTAAATTTATGGGAAATTATTCCATTTTTGGTAAATTTGAATTTGGAAAAATTTTGCCATTTATGGAAATTCTGAATTTCAAATTTATTAATTGTAATAAATTATTATGACTGTTGGGTAGAACTCTGATTTGACCCAACTAACTATTTGACAATGACACTTGTTTAAAAATAGAATATTTTATATTGATTGCATGAAGACAAATGGAACAACCATGTTAAAAGTAGCTGACCATGACTCCATGAGTGGGGAACATGTTGGAACTACCCCTGGGATGATTTTTACAAGAGGAAAATTCATGATTTGGCCATTGGCAGCCCGTACAAAAATGGGATTTAGGAAGCTGCAAAAATTCCAAGGAAGGGAAAAGACCTAGGCAAGTTATACATAAGCATATGTGAGGAGGCAGGACGCTACTAAGTATGCTAGGAAAGAGTCAATCTTGTTTTCTTTTTCACTTGTTGTTACGAACACTGGAAGGGTGTGAGGCAAGGAGAAAAAGTGACTGAATTGAAGGATAGTGCCATAGAGGGATTTCCAAGTTTGCCCTTATGGAATCATGGTCAGGCTAGGGGGTGAATTGGGCAAGTAATCATGGCTTCTCTGTTCTACGGCTGGGTGGAACATGGTTGTTCCCTTTGTTTTCTCAGCAAGTGTAGTTCATATATGTTACTCTAAACTCTATATGTCTGAATGATTTTATATTGGATATACTGTACATGTTATAGCTATACAGAAAAGAGTTCTAGTATCTGTTTTAATGATGGTATAACTGTTGTAAGTCTTTTCCTATACCTAAATATTCAGTATTCTACCTCTGTTGGATGAATTGGTTATTGTTATAGTGGGATCCTTAATGCTGGTATGCATGCAACAAACTAGAAAAAGGATGTTCAAAATTCAGTGAATAGACTGTAGAATTTAATTGTAGATTTATTTCCGGAAATCAATTTTTAAACAGAATCAAATATGTATCAATGAACGAACAGAGCTATTATATGTGTATATATGTTTTAAAATTTAAATAGAGTCGAATATGTATCAATGAATGAACAGAGCTATTATATGCATATATATGTTTCAAACTTTAAACATAGTCGAATATGTATCAATGCACGGACAGAGATATTATATGCATATGTATGTTTCAAACTTTAAACAGAATCGAATATGTATCAATGAACGAATAGAACCGATATATGCATATATTCCATTCTGTAATTTAATTCAAAAAGCAAAACATCATTGATTTATATAGTCTAGAATGATGAAGCATAGGGGAGTGAACAGAATCCAAGGAACAAGACCATCCTAAACGGGATGATTTAATCATGCTAGCATCATACTATAGGAAAACAAATCAATGATTTCGTCGATACATCATTAACATTTGACACTCCTTACTTATTCTGTGCACAGAGAGAATACAAGAATTTTAGGGCTGTGGCATTTTCCATTTAGAGTAACTATCAAACAATTGCTTTGTATTTTACAGAAAGATTTTCCAGAAACAATTCAGAGTAGTGCAATCGATTCGGAGGATACAATCTATCGAAAGGACAAAAATTCTACAAAAGTAAATGTAGAGTTTTGGATTGTGAAACCCCGCCTCTGAACGATTCCTTTGGGGTAAAGTCCAAATAGACAGTTTTTCGATAACAAGAGACTATCCATACAGTCATCAACAAAGTGCAGTAATGGTGGCCATTATAACTGTTAAATATTTTTTGAATAAATTTAAATTAGAGTGGTAATGTACAGAACGTCAAAGATAAGCCCTTTTTCCAAAATAGTTATTATTTTTCCTCCATTACTATACTTAACATATATAAGAATTTCCCAAACAAGTAATACTTAGAGTTGTCTGCCATTTCTAGTATTTGGGCTATCAATCCTTTCCTACAACAAGCTCAACTATGAATGTATATATATTTTTTATAGCCTTAAAGGGATCTTTAATAAACAAACAAAATGGGATTTAACCCCCTTAGACATCAAGCATAGGAATGTGGTGCATAAGTGATGTTACTTCTCATAGCAAAAAACTATGAATAGAATCGTGACCTCCATGCTTGGTTTAAGAAGCGAGTTGTGAGCCATATTTTTTATGGAACCCGAGCACCTTTGTCACATTGAGAAGAGGCCAATACCTGCACCAAGGAGTGAGCATCCCTGCATTCGACCATCATAGGAAAACATTAGCAAAGTACTAAACTTTAAATTATAAAATCTAATATATAGTTTCAGTACCACAACGATGTCGGACTACTTAACTTAAGGCCAAAAACACCACAACCTCCAGTTGCCATGCCTAGTTTTGTAATATGACCCTGGGCGAGGGGAGAATGATGCCTAGAACTTATGGTGGGTACCTTGTAACAAAATAGAGTCCCACCATAAATACAAAGATACCCCTTTTGCACAGAATTAAACAAATAATTAATAGAGGAAATAACACTATGAATCAAGAAGTTCAATCTATTATAAACAAAAACTTTGTATGAACAAAAATGAAGAATGTAAGGAACAACATCATACATGTGAACAATAGACATTCTTGGGAAAATACCCCAACCCAGTAAGAGATAAATTACCAGAAGACCACCAATATACTACAAAAAAAATGCATCAATCACAGAGGAGGACAATTACAGTAGACCTTTTTATGTCTATACGACGTATGAATAAACCCTTTCTGTGCTACACATTTGTGACGTCCGAAACAATTACCAATCTCAAAGTAAAAAAAAAAGAACCAAAAGAATCCCACGGAACATAAATAGAGGGTAGAAATTAGGGATTTAGGATCACGATGGTATAGAGAAGGGACTCTCGGTAACAACCTCTTCTATAGTCTACATTAGAATGACGGGAGAAATTGCGTAGACTCTGAACCTAATACAGGAAGTAAATATTTTCTTAACCCACACCATGAACCCTCTAGTTTCAAACTTAAGATATGATAGTTCCATAGAATCTTACCAGGTAGTCATATGTTGTCGTTGACTTCACCAATGATGGCCGCAAAGGCGATAACACTTCCCTGTGGAACAATGCATAATACATAACCCTTCTCTTCAGAATCACAAGAGTAGGAATGAGACTTCCAAAACCTAAGAGGGACGAGTACCACCCTTGAAAGTATGGGAAGTACAAGCCATGTGCTAGGGCTTGGTTGGTGCATCAGGATTGGGAAGAACAGGAGGACGAGGTGACAGGACTGAGGCCTAATTAATTCCAGGATAGAGCCTTAACTCCTCCTGACAGATACACCTGCCTCCCTTAAATTTGGAAGATACGAAGTTAAACAACAGTATAACCATGACTGTCCAGTGTAAATACTTGGTCGCTATACCTTTGTCTTTGAAGTGCTCCCTCCTTTACACCAACAGGACGAGGAGGGGTAGTTAGTTAGTTACGCAGTGATTGATGTGGGACGATTCGGGGTTCAGTTGGTTATGGTGAAGACAAATCGTATCATAACTAAACCGGAACCATCAGAGAAAACACATTGTTATCCATTCTTAAAACACCTTTAATGACAGTAGCCCATTCCTGGTACGTATTGGATTTCTAATGTCGACATAGCTAGGTAGGAGTAGAAGCAATTAATCTCAGGGTTATAAAAATTTGTGCGCAAAGTCCAATTTGTCCCGACTCTCTTAATTAGGGAAACAAAAATTCAAATCCCAATGTATGGGTGAATACATGTAAGTATTAATATCTATATAGTAAGATATAGAAGTTAGAAAAATGGCTATTTTCGATGGAACCTCTCTTATGTGTTAAATTAATATGACAAAGGGTCACTCCAAGCCGAAAGGGGAAATGTAAGCACCCATCTTACGAGATTATCAACTTCAGTTCATTAGAGGATAATGTACCAAAGAATTTTATTTTTTTATCATAAATTTGAGGTTCATTACAGGTCAACAGATCACCCTCATCAATGTTGGGTGACAAGAATCCACAAGAGGTATGGAATGGTAAAGAACCTTCTCTCACACATCTTAGGGTATTTTGTTGCGATGCATATGTTCATGTTTCAAAGGAAAACATGAGTAAGCTCGATAAGAAAGCTGAAAAATTTATCTTTATTGGATATAAAGATGGTCTCAAAGGTTATAAGACTTGGAACCTAGAAACTAAGAAGGTAGTATATAGCCGAGATGTGGTATTTAGAGAAATGAAGGATGTTGTTAAACAAGAAGTCCTACCAGGTAAGGAAGAACCAGAGAAGATAGAGTTTGATTTAAAGGATGATTAAGAAGACACTACAGAAGAACATAAATCAGAAGAAGATCCTCATACTCCAGTATTGAGGAGATTAGATCGAGAAAGAAGGCTACCGGGAAGGTATAGTCCATCTGATTTTTGTTCAAATTTTTCTTTGTCTATTACTAATCATGATCCTAGAACTATCAGGGAGGTAGTGGATTCAGAGGATGGAAATCTCTGGAAAAGGGCCATGGAAGAAGAAATGGCATCTTTGTATAAGAATGAGGCTTGGGATCTAGTGGAGTTGCCAACTAGAAGAAACCCATTGGCAACAAATGGGTATTTAAAAATAAGATGAATGCAGAACAAAAAGTGGAGAAATACAAAGCTTGGTTAGTAACAAAGGGTTATTCCTAGGTTGAGGGAATTGATTTTGGTAAGATTTTTTCTCTTATTGCCAAGTTAACCTCTATAATATTTATGTTATCTATTGTTTTGCATTTGATTTTGAAGTAGAACAGATGGATGTGAAGACAACATTCCTGCATGGGGATCTAGAAGAATAAATCTTTATGAAGCAACCAGAAGGTTATGCTGTGAAAGGAAAGAAGGAGCTAGTATGCAAGCTGAAAAAGTACCTGTATGGTTTAAAACAATCATCAAGGATGTGGTATAAAAAATTTGATACTTATATGCTGGGACGTGGCTTCACAAGAAGCAAAGAGGATCACTGTGTGTATTCTAAATTAATTGGTGATCATTTGATTTATTTGGTCTTTTATGTGGATGACATGTTGTTGATAGGAAACAACAAGAAGATTATCCAAGATGTGAAAATTCAGTTGTCCTCTAAATTCAACATGAAGGATCTTGGTGCTTCAAATTTCATTTTGGGCATGGAAATTAAAAGATATTGAAAAAAGATGAAACTCTGGTTAAATCAAAGAAAATATGTTGAGACAATATTGCAGAGGTTTAATATGTGGGAATGTAAACTGGTCAAGATTCCTATTCCTGTTGGTGTAAAGTTATTTGCGGATCAGTGTCCCAAGACACATGAAGAAGAGGAGGACATGTCTCATGTTCCATATGCAAGTGCAGTTGGGAGTTTGATGTATGCAATGGTATGTACTAGACCGGACATTGCACATGCAGTGGGATTTTTGAGCAGGTATATGTCAAAACCAGGGAAGGAGCATTGGAAAGTAGTAAAAATGGTTTCCAGGTATTTGTGTGGCACTGCTAGCTATGGATTGTGCTACAATGGAAGATCGGGATTGGACAGAGTGGTTGATATACATGGCTTTGTGGATGCAGACTGGGATGGAGATTTGGATTGTATGAGATGTACAAGCGGGTATGTGTTTAACATGTTTGGAGGAGCAATGATTTGGATGAGCAAAAGACATTCTATAGCGGCACTTTCAACTACAGAATTTGAATACATGGAAGCCACTCATGCAAGTAAGGAAGCAATATGGTTACAAATATTGTGTTTAGGTATTGGGTTGGTACAACAAGCTGTAAGGATAGATTGTGACAGTCAGAGTGCAAATTTTATTGTGAATAACCTTGATTATCATTCAAGGACAAAGCACATTGATGTTCAATATAAATTTATGAGAGACATGATTGAAGAAAATAAAGTATCACCAATGAAGGTGGACACTTTGAAGAATGTTGCAGACTCATTAACAAAATCTATGAGCACTGAGAAGTTCTTATGGTGTAGAGGATCCATGGGCATTGTTGCCCTGGATTTTTGACTATGTAACCCTGTAACCCCTTGTATGAAAAGAAAACAACAAGTGGGAGAATGTTGGGTATGTGTTATATTTTGCCTCGGGAAACGTGACACCTACCTCGGGAAACATGTCATGTATTTAGGTGGTTTTTTTGGCACATGGTTTTAGTCGATGGTTTTCTATTTTCGGTTAAGGAATTAGGGTTTTGGACTAATCCAGGTTATTGGGTTAGGGTTTTGTATGTCATTGGCTCCTATATGTATATTGTATTGTAAACAATGTAACACAATGAATGAATATAATATATGCTTGTTTTCTCGGTTTGGGTTTCCAGGGGAAAATTCTGTGTGTAATGTTTGTATTTTCCATTATATCATTTCTATTCTTTTCCGAATATCTGTTTATAGTAGACATTGTACAAGGTTAGAGTTTTACATGCAACATATCGAAATAGCTCCAAAATGGGCCTTGCACTCGGGCACCTTACGACTACCTTGTCACAAGGCGTTAAACGCGTTGAGGTGATGCTCAATGAATTTCTTAGAAAGATACCTCTCCTGGAACCGTCCCTCGAACAGTTCCCATGACACGTCATCGATGACCATGATCAAATGTGGCAGGAGTGTCTTCTGCCATAGAAGAGCATTCCCCTTCAATTGAAATACCACCATGCAAACATTCATGCTAGAGGTTGTAATCGTGAAGCGTGAAGCACAACACCTTTCTCTTCAACTATGCCTCGATGACACAACCATCCGCAAAACTCGTGGAATCGAGAAATCAACTCTCTCAAGTTATCGATGGCTGCTAACAGTACTAGCTAGTGTGTGCAGTGGACCCTCAGGAGTAAAGGTGTGCCAGACTCATCTCAGTACCAAAGGTGAATCATGTTCCATTGACATTACCTGCAAAAGGCCTTGTCAGACCATCATCATCCATTACAACAAGCGAATCCATCCCAGAACTTGTTCTTCCCCTTGGGGGTTCGAATCCAAGGGTGCGGGAATTTCTAGAGGTGTCGCACCTCCTTCCATGGAACCATGTTGGGAACCTCTGAGGCATCCTCATAGTTAAGGTTTTTAATTAACACAAGGGTTAATACTCATAGTTTTACTACAGTGGAAATCCTAGCGATCCACATTCATAGGGTTGAACCTACTCTGATACCATATGTAACGAACCCAACGTTACGACTACCAGCAAAACAGAAAGTGAAAAAAAATTTGTTTGAACAAGGAAAGCGATGACGACACACAATTAGACCACACAACATGACGACTAACAAAATTCCTGTAGATCAGGCCACTAGCAATGACTCTACATGCTGGCACATCCAACAATTGATCGAAAGTATGAAAAATCAATAAGGGATGACTACCCACCCAACACAGACATGACGATGCCTAGAAGCTAAAGGAAAACATCACTTACGCTAACTATGTGCACAAGAAATCTAACTCCTAATCTACCTCAATGATCAACATGGACTGTGCAAGAAAGATAAACCAAAAATCAACAAGCATCATTCTAATCTCGGGTGCAAGGCATCATTCAATTGACTCGGTTCACACATTCCATTTATTACTATCACTCTTGATACCACATTTTTTGGGTGCATTGCTTAAATCCATAAATAGTGGCATGAGGACTCTAAATTCTAAGCTAGACATCAACATACAAGGAAACCAAGGTTAGAGACCACCTAGGGTCCTGCATTCTTTTAAAAGTGAACTTACTATTTCATAGGTGAAAAGGGGGTAATTACCCCAACCACAACATCGAAGGGCAATTAAGGTACTAGATACAACCATAAGCCATCGGGTAAGTTAAAGATAGTTTACAAATTAAAGTTCATCATCAATTTTTGTTTGGATTCTAGCACCATCAGAAGGCCATCAATTATGAACATAGGAGTACTGAAAGTGAATACTATTATTTAATTAATGACAAGGAAGGTGACTTCCATCATTTATGATTAGCGAGGTGATTAAAGGGTGGAAGCCAAGTGGATGCCATCATTATAAAGCCCTTTTTGTCTAAAAAGAAAGGAGAGTAGAAATCACTGTCAAAAGTATTAAATCGTTGTCACTTATTAGAGTGATGTCTATCATTAATTATTTGTCTATCAAGGTATGATAAAGATGTTTAGAACTGCATGTTATCGCCGAGTTAACCAGTATCTCTATGTAATTAACATATAATACAAAGTGTTTTCCAGAAAGATTACTATCTATAACAATACAATATGCGGTCTATAAAAATTATTGACTAATAAAATTGTTGTATGAATTTATTATGGATTGAAACGTGGTCAACACAGTGATAATGCCATGCTGTCAATTCCATAAACACTGTTATAATTCGCCTTCAACGCTAACATTCAAATGCAACGGTGTCTTTCACATCTAAGGCATTGCTATCACTGTCTATCAACTGGGATGCAAATGTTGTCTACCTAACACTTAGAGGTAATTGTTTTCTCTCGAATAAGTTGTATAGCATAATTGATATATGGCAATGCTGATGTTGAGATATAAATCATTGTCGATAAGCATTCAACTTGTAGTCACACAAGGCATAAAAATTGTTGACCATAACCCTTCTATTCACTAATCTTTGATATTATCAGTCCTTACAACACCATGTTTACATGGCCACCCAAAAGATCAACTAAAACACAGTCACAAAATGCCACCAAAGCATCCTCACAATTGTTTCCGAGACATAGTCATAATCACTGCTAAAAAGTCACTATCGATCAATTAAATTCGTTGCCTCTGGGTAATGATATTGTATCTAAGTGAAATTTGTGTCCAAGCCATCTAGGTATTCAATTAAATAAGTGAACTTGTTAATCTAAGTAAACGAAGAGTAGATGACTGTATAACGCAATAAAAATGTGGTAAGCAAAACTCATACAATCACTGTAGTTATATTTAAAAGGGATTTTAATACTCAACATTATGTCTGTGCCAAGAAATACGCTGTAACATTTCAAAAAAAATTTCAAAGAAGAATATACTAGCACAGCCACATAATTGTGGTTGATCAACGCCGAAAGGATGATAAGATGAAAAAAATTCTTAAAATAATATATTAAATTTTATTATTGATTAACAAATAAACAGTTGAGCTTCATTTATTTGGTGTTAATATTTTAATTTATGTTAGTCACTTAAGTGGCAATCAATTAGCTATCAAAGTAATTTTTAAATATGATTAGGCAAATGTAAAAAATTAAACACATAAATGGATGTCTTTATAATAGCTAGGAAGTTAATGATTGAAATCACAACCATTTATTTTGTGTGACTACTAAGAATATTCCATCTATATTTAATCTTGTCCATAGAAAACTTATTAAGAACTAAACCCCTATTAAATATGTCCATTGTCAATAGGTGTACGCCTTTCGGCGTAAAAACTCCATATAAAATTACATCTAATTAGATTGACTGTGTAGGGAAATTCAATATTCGGAGATGTTGGGTATAGAAATCACGTCTAGGTAGACTTGTTGTTCAAGATTCACTATATTTAAATTCTATAACATTACATTTAATTAGTTTCTATGTAGATTAGCTCACCTTCAATAGCAAATGCTATGAATATGTAATGACCCTGCTTAAATATATGTATATTATTATTAAATTATAATTAATTTAATAATATAACTGTCCTAAAAGATTAGCTAAACAATAATCATTTCTTAAAATAACATTAACTAATTAATTATTATTAATTAGTTATTCATGATTGTTAATGATTAATTTAAGTATTAATTAATTCATTAATTAATAAGGTAAATAAATAAAAGGAGGATAATAAATTATATTATTAAATTAATTTATGTATCTGATACAGGATAACATATTAACTACATGGGATAAGATATTAAATAAAGGGGATAAGGGGCATTAACGGGAGAGGATAAGAAGGTAATAAATGAGTTAGGTAGGGAGTAAATGAGGTGGGGAAGTCAGTGAAGGGGGGATAAGGAAGGGAAGGAGGTGGACGAGAGGCATTCTACCAGAAGTTGGGGGATGGATTTTGGGAGCTTTGGGTATTGTAGAGAGAAGTGAAATATTGGGAGTGAGATTGTATCAGTGCACCGGGGTTGCTAGGGAGTTACCTAGTTGGCAGGGAGGAACTAGGTTTTGGGCAGTGATTTGTAGAAGCGGCAAGGAGGCAAGAGGCAGAAAAACGGAGGTTAATAGCATCAGGTTCAGGTATTTATTTCAAATTATGCATTGTTTTAATCTCTTATAAAATTTTATTATAATTGATAAATGTGTAGGCGAATGTGCTAAATTCTAGAAATTTCTTGAATTTTATCGTTATGTTGTAAACTAAATGGTTGTTTATTTAATTTGGCCCCTACATATGGTATCAGAGCGTCTTATTTATAAATATGGGCCTATGGGCCAAGTTCCCAAAACTCCAAGCCCTAACTCCTGCAAACAAAACATAGAAACTTTAATAAAAATAAAAAAATAAAATAAATAAATGCAATACGAATTTACTGAAGTAAAACAAGCAACTAAGTGTTGTTACACAAACCACCTCTTGAAGCATGGCCTATCTCAATTTTAGCTACACAAAATTCCGAACAGACCGCACTGCATAGAAATAGGAGGTCATTATCTTTTCCAACACAGTTGCCTGTTTAAGACTAAAACAATGTTGCTTCAACATGTGCACGAATGCAAAAGCGAGAGAAAATACACGGTTGGGAATCAAAATTTGTATTTTAAGCAATCTGTTAGCAACATTTATTGTCTTTGACATCGAGATGCACAGGTCTGCAGGTTGCACGAGGAGCGCCCAAATGCAACACACGGAAGAAGTCCTTTTTGGGCTTAAAATCAAGCGAGCAAACATTTCATTCTTCAACAGAAAGGATCCAGCGACAGAGCAGAACAACGATCGATAGGTACCGATTCACGTCAAGTATAGTGCTAAAATTTTTAAGGAAGTCAACGGTCGAAATCCGTCAGGAGGCACTCACGAAGTTACGAGGGCCATTGATCGCAAGTAGTTCAAGCGCAGTGTTATTTCTCGAGCTCGGGGTTCATGAGTTCGAAGGGTGGACCATATCCCTTTGGTTGCGCGAGATTCCGAGTTACGAAAAGTGTCCAGAGGAGGTCAACCATCGTTGACCATCGTGTCTTGGGACTTCACAAAGGTAGAATGCCAAAGTTTGATACTTCAACTCGCAAGGTCACGAGTAGCAAGAGGCACTAGTACTTGGGCCCTAGCCAACGGTTACATATGGAGAGCGTTGACCAGAAAGGGAGCGCTGACTAGAAAGGGAGCCCTGCCCATATCTCTATCTCGAGAAGTGGGAGTTGAAGAAGAGGAACCAAGGGCCTCCAACTCATGAATCGTGAAATCAAAAGCACTTTTAATGATGGGCCCACAGTATCGCCTAAAGTGTTCTGGGCCATCCGATCAAAAGAGGACTACGTGATGCACAATTAAGTTCTCTCGCCCCCTTCGCCCATTGCAACTTCGAAATGCAAGAAGCAGCTCCATCTTTCCCTGATGCATGAGATGATGAGAGCATTCAGGACCTAGGGCCCACAGCATTGTCGGGAGAGTTCAGGACCGTCAGATCCAGAGGGCGCGTGGTGCCAGATTAAGCCGTCTTGGCATTTCGCTCATCACGATTTCAAGAAGAAAGCATTAAATCCTTTTGTTCGTGAACACCGAAAGCGCTTTGGGAATAAACACGGGGTCACAACCTGTGGTCACTTAGGAAAGAAAGGAGCTATGCTGAAAGGGGCCAAAGGCGTCGAATCCAGTCGCCAAAAGGATCATCTCAATCTCCAGGTACCATCAGATATGATCTCGCTCCCGGCCTTCGCTTGGAGTAAATAAAGACGAGAAGGGGTGGGGAAACCTCTCCTCATGAATTAAGTGTAAGGTATGGAAGGTTTGGCAAGTGGTCTGCTTGAGAGGGTCCTGTGTACCCAGTTCTTCAAAGAAGCCATGCCAAAGTCTTCGAAGAGATAGAGAAGTCTGGACACGCTAGCTCAGCACTTAATGGCTCAACTACCCTCCCCCTGCAGGGGCCATGTGCAGTTGAGGTGGAGACAGATAGAGAAATCCTGTCTAGATTTGACTGAAGAGACACCAAGCCTTGGGTGACTGGGCACGCCTCTGTTGGGAGAATTTTCCTGAATATATAGGCTCAGTCTTTGTATTTTTGTAAGCTATCGATGGTTGAGCAGAGCTCCTGGTTGTAAATTTTTAATGAAGCACTTTTATTATGGTTATGTATGAACTTTTTAGATTTATTGCCTTATGGATGCTAGTTTCTTTCACGTCTCTGTTTACACTATGCTAGAATAGTTCAGAATTGGAGGATCCAGTCGAGTAGTAGCTGTTATAGGATGATGTTGTAATGGATCACTGTAATAGTTACGTTGTCTCTGATCAGTCCTTGTGATTTTTCCCAGCACTGAGCTACTTGGAATTGGAGGATCCAGTCAAGTCCCCCTTCAGATTCTCGAGACCCTAAACCAAGAGGATCTTACATTCAGAGTCTTTCTTCTACATGTTGTTGAAAACCTGTTTCCCAAAGTAGTTTGTTCACCCTCCCTACCAAGTCTTCTACCTGTCCACATTTAAATCAACCCATTGGCTGAAGTTAGATCAAGACCTCTTTTGTCCCATGCATGCTAGACTCAGTCCCTGAGTTAGAGTGATATCCCCTCGAGCCTTTATCTCTATTTGATCATCTCTTTATAAACAAATCATGACATTAAACTGATGGGTGTCGGGCTCTGCTCCTGCAAGCAATCCAGGAGTGACTTCCGTTGCTAACACAATGCAATACAATTTCAGTATGGAATCTCACTTGAATGAAACCGTTTTGTAGTCAGCCTTTAGAAAAATGGCCCTTTAAGACCCAAAAATAGAGAGAATTCTAGAGAAAAAGGTTAGCAACTAAGAAAGAAAAAAAAAGGGTGAATGTAGAGCCAGTAGTGATAGAAACATGCATTGAGCACCAACAGGGAACGCTAATGATAATGGAACTAATTCTATAACTCTTTGCATGCTCAATCCGCTTGTTTCACTGGAAAACAATTGAACATGAGAAATGACATTTGACTGTAGAAAGAAACTTAGATAAAGATTGTAAAAAGAAACTTAAGATAAAAACCAGTTGAACAATATTACAGGCAACAGGAATATGAAAATAGATAGGTTTTTTTTTTTATTTCCTATCTCAATGGTTGAGACATCACTTCTGTTTATATAGACAATTGCATCTTAATTTTATAGCAGTCAAAAGAAAAAGAGTCATACATACATATATATTGGTAGTTATCATATTTAATTAAGTGAAATTGATGCAGGAAATATTATGAAAAACAATAGATAAAACATAGGAAAATAGAACTATATGCCATTAAATGCATATATATAGTTATAGATAAATTACCAACGAATGTAAATAGAAAATACAGAGGGTCCTCATTAAAATCACACTGTAGATTTAAGTATGCATTTACATTTTGTAAAATATTTTTTCCAGATATAGGCGAAACAATAAAAGCCTTTGAAAAGAACATAATAATAATAAAAAAAATCAAAATCAAAAGATAGAAAGCTAATATATGGAAGTGCATGCGCGTGTTATATTTTCATTATGACCATAAATTATAACCTAAAACAGAGGGTTGCAGAAAAGGTAACAGCCCTGCCCACCAAATTTATCGTTGTTTTAACATAATAAAAATATTAGTAAACCCCAAATATGATATCTCGAGCCACCGCAAGAAAAACTTGAGATTTATCCTAAAATCTAATGCTCTTACGTGAATCTACATTCTGACCAGTTTTAGCACAAATCCGATAGAATATATAGAAAACAAAAAAAAGGTTAAAGCAGAAAAGGCAATACCTTGTTAGGGATAAGAACTTCCCGATAACGTTTACAGAAACCGATACAGAGGCGGATCCTGCTCGGGGCTCAGTGAACAGATTTGGGATTTTGCTCCAGTCTCGAGCCCTAAGAAAGAAGTAAAAATATATCTTCGAGTGGGGGGGGATTCGATCTCCTGATCTGTAGAACACGACGGAAAAAATTTAAAGCTCACGAGAGGGAGTTGTGTTACGCGTGCCAGAAGGAGAACCACTGTGCGAAACCAAAATAATTTCAACGAAAAGAGAAACTAGACGCGACGCACAAGACACGTATCTTACTTTGTAGCACTGCAGAGAATCCACGTCAGAGTTTAAAACACACTGGAGTGCAATCATATCATCACCAGCTACCTATTGTTCTACATGTAAAATTTGGCAGTTCTTGGGGATACCATCAATTTCATGTAGGGCCATATGCCAGAGTAGTGTTGTTTTCCCTGTACCATTCCTTCCAATCAGACCATAGTGCCTACCATGTGACAAAGTAATTGAACCATCCTTAATGAGATCTCGACCTCCAACAGAAATGTTGAAATTCGTCATGATAATATCCTTAACATTAGATCCCTCGTCCCCTTCTTTGTCTGTAAATTCCATCCGAGCCTCGTTGCTGAATAAGCACGAGCTGTTCCACTGTACGATTTATTCCTGTGAGACGGATCCCACAAAAGAGGTAGCAAATCAGTCGCGCTGTGAATCGTATTCAACACTGGCCAAGACACCTAACGCGGTAGCGTCGGTAAAACATCTTTTGGTCAGAAAGGCATCTTCAACCCCTCCGATAATTCGCAGTAAGAAGCCACACACATAACTACCGCCAACATAGCATGCAAAACTCCGACCATTACAACAATTAATAATCCTCAACATTCAATTTATTCCCCACACTTTGACTCCTCTTCTTCCGATGCAAACTGAAGGCAACTCAGCCATTCGATTACAAACAACTATTCGTGAAGTGAATAACCCTCGCTTTCATTAAAACAAAAGCGCATAGAGTTCCGTAAGGGGATAATCCCTCTGGCTATGATTCTAATTTACGCCGGAAAACTAAAACTCTCTTAAGTGAAGTAGGGAATCAAATGAAGGCCAGCAAAACCTTCTTTGTCTGCCATGCAACCAAAACAAGAATGGATATGAGATAATCAACGGAATAATTAAAATCTGAACATACTAAATTGCACAATACAACATCTAGAAGATACAACTCACCAAATATACAGTCCAAATAACGATGACGAGCTACCGAACGCGGCCTCTGGTTTAAGAACACCACTCTCGCACTCAATCAACCATCAAGCGCAAGAAGGAGATTACAAGTGGGAAACCTTTGGCTCATCATGTCCAAATGATTCCTTTAGGTAGTCCGGAGGCAGGCCAAGGCTTTCAGAAAACACAGATAGCAATGGCCAGCGCTAGCAAAGTGCTCAGAACAATGGTGAGGATGCGAGCTATGGCGGAAGGGGCGAGAGGCGGAAGTGAGGCAGCACTAGGATTAAGGAACAACTTAGGTGTTTGGTACTGAGAGTCAGAGGCAGGGCATGTGGGCCTCATGCCAGAAGCCCGACCCTAAAGGCTGCCAGATAATGCCTCGTTTCTTTTCTGATAATTAAATTTTCATTTTGAATAATTAAATTTTCATTTTATTTTTATTTTATTTTGATTAAATTTTAGTTTTATAATTTAAATTTACCCTAACGTATTTATTTTAAAAAATAAAATAAATAAATAAATAAATAATAAAGTTTAATTGTGAAATTAATAAAGTTTAATTAATAAGTTTAAGTAAAGTTAATATAGTTTAATTTTATTTTATTAAACTAATTAACTTTATCAATTTTATTAAAAGTTAATAAAATATTAGTTAAGTTTGAGTAATATAAGGCTAAGAAAAATTTATGTAGTCCGTGCGGATCGAACCTCAGACCTCCCCACCGATCAAGTCTTTACAAAGTATGCCTTGCCAACGGACCACACGTTGTGACTTTTATAATTAATTTCACTTATAAATACTTTAATTGTCATACCCAAGACCACCGACCAAGCAAAGCGTCTTAAGAAGAACACTAATGCCAAAAGGTACATAGCGCTGGTGAACGCCAAAACAGGGCTGGCATTTGGGTATAATTGTTTAGATGTCATGGTTTAATCCTATTTAATCATTAAACGTGGTAATTATATAACCTTACAATTTTTTTTATGTGATTAGGTAAATGTTAAAAGTAAACATGTTAACGGATGCCTTGATAAATGCAAGAAAGTTATGAACAATAAATCAGACCCATTGATTTTGGAGGATGACTAAGAATATGCCAGCAACTTAAATGCATAGCCATCAGATAACGGTTTGAGTTTAAGTAAGATTAAGAGATCATTGATTGTGCCCATTGTCAATAGGTGTACGCCTTTCGACGTAAATTAATAAACATAAGGTCGGAAGTCACGTTAATCAAGTTGTATGTGAAAATTTAAAAGGACTTAGACTAGGACAAGTGGGAATGAGGTAAAATATGCACTATGAGTGTAAGCATAGGAAGTGGTGACTAAGGCACAAGGATAACGTAGCCATAAGGCAGGGGAACCAAGAGTTCTTTCATAGCGGTGAAGAAATCAAGATTAGACGCTTAATCCTAACCCTAAACTAGCCAATCCCCTAATGGAGTAATGTTTGTTTATAATCAAGTAAAGAAAACTTACGCCTAACCTTGTTTCTAGTTTGAGTAGCACCAATTTGAAACATCCTGCAACTCACCCTGACAACTTTGGTTGATGCAGGTCAAAGCATACAAGATGGTCAGGACTCAAGGGAATCGAGGCAGGGGAGCATCATCGCAAGCACCATCAACACCACCAACACCACCACCATCATTGCCCGAACTAGCCCTCATACTGCACTCATTGGAAGCCATCAACGAGACTTTAAAGGGACGACAACCGACAGGGACTGAAGTGGAACCCCCACTGTCTCGAATGGGTAATCCAGAAGCGTCAAGGGATTCAGGGGGAGGACCTCCACCTGAAGACATCACGCGGGAATTGTAGAAGATCAAACTTCCGGATTTTGCTGGAGGTCACGCCAGTGAACGCGCGGAAGCATGGTTGGAAGGCATGACAAGGTGTTTTGTCTTAAGGGACTATGTGTCCAATTCAAAGGCAAAGATCGCCATTTTTTAGTTAAGAGACAGCGCCTTGAATTGGTGGGGCAACCTGGAAAGACAATTGTACCTTACCCCAGACACAGTATCTTGGGAACTTTTCAAGGAGAGGTTCTGAAGGAAATATCTACTAGTGTACTACAAGGAACAATAAGTAGGGGCATTTCATGCCTTAGTACAGGGAAACAGAACTGTAGAAGAATATGAGATCAGATTTATGGAACTGGTCAAATATGTGTCGTATATGGATAACGACCAACGACAGGCAGAGCGCTTCATCTATGGATTGAACCCTAGGATAAGAGCTATGGTGCAGATGTGGAAACCGTCTTCAGTAGCAGAAGCAGTGGAAAATGCACATTATGCGGAAGAACATATGAACTTGACCGAGGGTACAAGACCGACATTTTCGCATCACCCGGGATTCGTAGGGAAGGCCCTGAGGACATTTCCTAAGGGAGGGGGCTTGAGGCCACCGCCATATGGTAACAGATTCATTCCAAGGATATTAGTTGCAGGGATTTCAATGGAAGCGAGTGCAACATCTCGTTCATCACCAACAGTGTAGACAGGTCCGCGACCATCATAGGGAACAACTAGTAGGGGCAGGGGTCCAGGGGAAGGAACTCATTTCAGAGACAGACACATAACAATGCACAGGTTCAATCTCGTGTTACCTGTTGGGGGTTTGGGAGACCCCATTACCAGCGTGACTTCCCAGAGTTACAATCAGGGTTCGCGCATAGAGAAGGAAAGGCACCGATGGGGAGAGCAAGTAGCAGCCACTGATGGTTAATAACCGCCAGGCCGAACATCAATCCACGGTGGTGAAGTCATCAGGTACACTAAATCATATCAATGTTAAGATTTTGTTTGATTCTGGTGTGATAGATAGTTTCATTTCACCATCTACATTAGAAAAGAGTGGGTTGGCAGCCTACGAGCACGATGACTTTAAACAAGTCGAGATGGCTTCGGGGGAAAAACAAGCAGTAGGACCTAGTGTTGATAATCGTATAATAGACCTGGGAGTGTGTACTACAAGGTTAAAGGTATACGTCACTGCTCTTGGGGAGTATGACCTAATCATTGGAATGGATTGGTTAGCAGCTCATCGAGCTTTGGTATATTGCTTCGCAAAGAGGGTGCTTTGTGTCGATGATGAAGGAAGACCAGTAGAGATCCAGGGTGTACAGAGAAAAGTGTCATTACGCTTTATATCAACTATGAAGGTTAAGCAATTCTTGAGACAAGGGTGTCGACTTTATGTAGTGGAAGTAGTGAATGAAAGGAAGGGACCCTCATTGGATCAGTACCCGGTATTGTCAGAATTTCAGGACGTTTTTCTGAACGAGTTGCCAGGGTTACCTCCTGAGAGGGAGATTGATTTTACTATTGAGCTAAAACCTGGTGCAGAACCAATCTCCAAGACTCTGTATCGGATGAAAGCGCCAGAACTTTGTGAATTGCAAATGCAGTTGAAAGAGTTGCTGGACTTAGGGATAATAAGGCCCAGTATCTCACCTTGGGGCGCACCAATAATTTTTGTAAAGAAGAAGGATGGATCCTTATGACTGTGTATAAACTATAGGGACTTGAACCGTGATACAGTGAAAAATAGATACTGGATGTTGCGAATAGATGACCTCTTCGATCAGATGAAAGGAGCAGCAGTATTATCAAAGATTGATTTGCGATAAGGGTATCATCAGTTAAGGATTAAGGAAGGTGATATCCCAAAAATGGCGTTTCGAACTCGGTTTGGACATTACGAGTTTGTTGTAGTACCTTTCGGATTGACCAATGCGCCAGCAGTATTCATGAGCCTCATGAACGACGTATTTCTGAAGTACTTAGACCATTTTGTACAAGTCTTTTTAGATGACATCCTAATCTATTCCAAGAATGAAAGAGAACATGAGGAACACTTACGAATAGTGTTGTCCTGCCTTAGAGAGAAAAAATTGTATGGGAAGCTATTGAAGTGTTCCTTCTTCCAGAAAGAGATCCACTATTTAGGTCATATCATTTCCAACGAAGGAATCTCTGTGGACCCAGAAAAGGTAAAGGCCATTATGGAATGGACAGTGCCTAAAAATGCCCATGAGGTGAGGAGCTTCATGGGGCTAGCAGGTTATTATCGGAGAGTTGTAGAAGGATTCTCAAAAATAGAGAAACCCATCACCACTTTGCAACGCAAGGGGGTCAGGTATGAATGGACAAAAGAATGTGAAAGTGAATTCATTGAGATTAAGAGGTTACTAACTAGTGCGCCAATTCTACGAGTGCTAGATATGGAAAAGGACTTCATGGTCTGCATGGATGCCTTGAAGCAAGGATTGGGGGCCTTGATAATGCAGGATGGAGGAGTGATAGCTTATGCATCAAGGAATTTGAAGAAACATGAAGAGTTATACGCGACTCATGATTTAGATTTGGCAGCTGTAATGCTAGCTATGAAACTTTGGAGGCACTATCTTGTGGGGCGAAACTTTGAGCTCAAAATGGACCATCAAAGTTTAAAACATCTCTTCACTCAAAGAGTTCTGAATTCTAGGCAAAGTCAATGGAGTGAGTTTATGAGTGAGTACGATTTTGGTATATCGTACATCAAGGGAAAGGAAAATGTGGTCACAGATTCCTTGAGTAGGAGACCACGTATCTTCTCCTTGGTAACCTTAAAGGTCAATCTGAGGAAACATGTGTTGGAACAACTCCAAGAAGATAGTTGGTATTTAAAGGTTACTTCAAATCTCCAGAGAGGGAGGCAGTTAGATCCAAAGTATGAAGGATATATTCTGGAAACAGACAGACTGTTAAGATATCGAGGAAGGATGTACATCCCAGAGAATGGGGATATTCAAAGCATCATACTGAAGGAAGCCCATAGAGGACTTTATTGTGCGCATCCGAGTGTGAAGAATATGTACGCAGATATGAAGAAGCTCTTCTTTTGGGTAGGCATGAAACACGATGTAGTCCATTTCATTGCCAAATGCCTAAAGTTTCAACAAGTGAAAGCCGACCACAGTCACCCGACAGGCCTCCTACAACCACATGATGTCCCTATGTCCAAGTGGGAAGTCATCTCTATGGATTTCGTTGTGGGGTTTCCCCTCACATATCATAGACACAATGCCATTCTTGTGATAGTGGATAAGTTAACCAAGAGTGCTCATTTTATTTCGGTTAGAGACACTTACGATGTCACTGATGTGGCACGTGTGTTTTTAAGAGAGGTTATTCGTTTGCACGGGATACCTAAGAAGATCATTTCAGATAGGGACTCTAGATTCACTTCTAGGTTCTGGACAAGTTTACAGTCAGCGTTGGGGACTCAGTTGAACTTAAGCACAGCTTATCATCCTGAAACAGATGGGAAAAATGAGAGAGTAAATCAAGTCATGGAAGACATGCTTAGGATGTATGTAATGGATAATCAGACCCAGTGGGAGAAGTACCTACCTTTAGTAGATTTTGCCTACAATAATAGTTATCATAGTTCCATTGGAATGCCACCCTACAAATATTTGTATGGGAGGCCATGCAGAACACCATTGAGTTGGGATAGACTAGAATACCGAGTAATAGTTGGGCCAGAATTGATTCAAGAAATGGAGGAACAGGTGATTCAAATTAGGCAGAGACTAAAGGAAGCACAGGATAGGCAGAAAAGCTATGCAGATGCACACAGGACCGACCGAAGTTATGAAGTGGGAGACCA
>JZKD02S1797191.1:46554-59502 GCA_000966675.3 Picea glauca
GACTTAGGAGATTTAAGTCAAAAGTGAAATTTGGTCATTTTAGCCTAAAGTGACAATTAATTCACAAAGTGGGTGAATTAATAGACATAAAGTGAAACTATGGAAACTTAAGTAAGTGGGTTTTTGAGTGAGATTCTTTTGGAGAGATCTCAACCATTGATTAAGGATGAGATGAGATGATCTCATCCACCCAAATTTTAGGTTTCCTTATGCTTCCTAAAGGAGGGTGCAAGGGGCAAAGGAGAGGTCATTCACTCATTTGTTCACTTGGAGAGATTCAAAGAGAGCAAGAGGATGAGGTTTCAGGCATTGGGAGAGGAAAGCTTGGGTGCCTCCTTGCATGGAGGGCTCATGGAGGCTTGTGCCATGTTTATTTAGTGGCAAGCTTCCAGTTCTGAGGAGGGCGCACTTGAGGAGGAGGGTGCATCATCAATGGGGAGTACTTAGAGAGCTCAAATTGCAATGAGGTCTATTTCAGAGGGAGGCTACACTTCAGTATCAGAGTACTGTGGAGGGGTTTCTTGTTCAGAGCTTCCAGTTGGAATCTAGCTCCATTTCAGTGGTCTTGGCAACATTTCTGGGGGGGCTCTTGCTTCATTTGGACTTGTGTTTCAGCTTGGATCAAGCTACTATTGTATCAGGTTCATCTATATTTTGTACTTGTTGTATTCTACCATATATTCTCCTCATATATAGACATATATATTCCAAACTGGTTTTCCTCGGTGGGGTTTTATCCAGGATCATGTTGACCAAAAATACTTGTGTTAAATTTCATGTGTGTTAGAGTGTATAACTACTGTATTTTCATTTGTAAATATCTCTAGGTGTGTTACATTTATTTTAGTATGCATGTGCTAACCCTTGGTGACTAAAACTACATGCTAGAGAACCTAAAATTGTGAATGTAACCGTAACAAATCAACAAGAATTTCCTGAATTGTTGGCTATCCTAAAACAACATCAAAACCTTCATTGACAGTTGAAACTGAGAGTCAACATGAGGTCAAAGACAAACCTAGTTGGCAGCTTGATAGGACCTGTAAAATCTTCAGGAATGATGATTAGTATATGTTGCTTCAAGCACTTCCAATTCTATAATTGCCCCAAGTTTTGGGAGCATGGGCTCATCGTCATCTAGTATCTCAATAACATCCTTTGATGTGGGGTCTTTATCACTAGAAACAATAGTTAGAACACAAAATGGATTATTAAAAAGAAAGAGTGTGGTTCCCCATAGCTGAGTGGGTGGAAATCCCATCATTTTTTGTTGTCATGGTGCCATTTTCGTGATCTTTGTTGAGAGGCTTATTTTTGGGATGTCGGGGGATTTTTCACTTTGAGGTTGAGATTGATGTGTATGAGGATTTTTCTTGACACCAATATTATTGAGGTAATCAATGAAGTAATTGGTTCTCTCCTTAACATCCTTGCCAGTGAAAATTGCATCATCTAGAATGTTGCTCTTGAATATTGGAAACATTAGTGTAACTGAAGTTCCCTTGGTAGTATCTTCATTACCCAATTCTAAACTATTATTATCCCTCAAATTTTTTTTCTTTCTCTTTTTCATTTTCTCGACTCATGTGGCCACCACTTCGAACATGATTGCTTTCTCCTTGAATTTTTTCAATTCTTATGGTCTGTCACTGGATTTTGGGAATATGAAAATGTAACAATTTGGGGTTTGTCATTTTTGTATCATCATACAGTTCTCTATAAGGCCCTAGACTTGAATGGATTTGGGTACCGATGTTGCATGATCATTGACCAACATTTACATACTTGACATAAGGTTGATGGCTAGAAGAGTCAGTTTTAGAGTGCCTTGACCCATTGGCAATGTGCACCATGGACATGCCAGATACCCTTGCTTGTAGACTAGGCACATCACAAACCTTTGCGGATCACGTTAGTTGGTCATACCAAGAGAATCTTGGAATGGAACTTGGTGAGGAAATGAAAAGAGGGTTTCCATAGGCAACCTCGTACACATACATACATTATGCATGATGGACAAGGTTGGCATAGAGAACTTGACTAAATTTTATAGACTTAGATGCTTGGGCTACATGTGAATCAGAGGAGTTGGGATTTTCACACTTGGGGGTTGTGATTGATGGTAGAAGTGCCTTTGGGGGAAAGAATCCACATAGAACAATCATGGGACACACTCATTGGGAACACATCCACCAGACACACACCCATTGTATGCATTTGTTAGGTGCACCATTGCCAAGCACACTTGGGAAATTTGGGCACACTTGTTGGACATGTGGCACTTTGGGTGCATCACCATTGTACATTGGATGGTAAGAAAACAAGTCATGAAGAGGGAAGTGACACCATTTGGCATAGTAGAAGCTGGTGATGTGGGCACTTGGGTCCACTTAGGGTTGGAAGGGTTTGCAAGTGAAAGTCAAGTCTTGGATAAATAGTGGACACCTCAAAGGTGCTAAGGTATCAATCAATCATTTATCATCATTCACCAAGAGTGTAAAGGAGCTCTACAAGTGTGATAAGTTTAGGGTTGACATAATAGGGTGAAATTGCATTTTCTCCATGAGAGGAAGAAGAAGACAAGACCTATAGGAGGCAGGCCCGCAGTTGATTTAGGTTTTGGATTGCATAATTCTATTTGATAGTAGGTAGAAGGAAATATTGTCTTAGACTCATGGTACATTTATAATAGGGTTGCAAGTAGAAGGTTGCAACTCCCTTGTTGTATATCTATAACACTTTTCATATAATAAATTTAATGCATCCGCCTTGGATGTTTCCTATACACATGTGTTGCAGTCTCTTTATTTGGATGAATCTTATGTTCCTTGCAATGTATTGTGTTGGATAAGTATTGAATAATCGACTAAGTATAAGTATTATTGGGATCTTTTAGAGGCCATAGTTGGATGTGTGCCTACTTTTGAATGAACTTGGTTGAGTAGGACTTAGTTGCATTTGAAAAATTGTAGCTTAAGGTGAGGTTAAGGGAAAACCTTAGGTGAATAGGCATAGTTTGGTTGTAGTAGGCATAGGCTGGCCAAGCACTATGGTTGAGGCAAGGTAGTTCCACATGACCTCAAGTGTCGAAACAGATTTGGGAGAAACTCAAGTTTGCAAATCCTTTGCTGCATGATCAACTCGATGGTCACTAATTGGCACTGATAGACTTGACGTAAGGTTGATGTCTAGAAGAGTTAGTTTTGGAGTGCCTTGGTCCATTGGAAAGGTTCTCCATGAACATGTTAGATTCCCTTGCTCATAGACTGGCATGTTGCAAACCTTGGAAACTCACATTAGTTGGTCATACCATTAGAATCTTGGAAGGGAACTTGGTGAGGAAAGGAAAGGAGGGTTTCCTTGAGGAGCCTTATCTATAGACATACACTATGCATGAAATACAATATTGACATAGAGAAATTGATCGGGTTTTATAGAATTGGGTGCTTGAGATACATGTGAACCCAAGGAGTTGGGTGTTCCACACTTGGGGGTTGTGACATACATTACAATTTCCTTTAGGCACAAGCATCTGTAGAGTATAATCATGGGACAAACTTGTTGGGAACACATCCATTGGTCACACATATGTTTGACACACATCCATTAGATTCACTTGTTGGGTGAACCCTTGTCAGGCACACTTGTTGGGCATGTGGAACTTTTGGTGTAGCACCATTGGACATTGGACGACCAACATACAAGTCATGAAGGGGGAAATGGAACCATCGGGCATGGTAGAAGTTGGAATTGTGGGTACTTGGTTCCACTTAGCCTTGGAGGGGATTACAAGTGCAAGACAAGTCTTGTATACATAGTGGACATAGTGCTAAGGAATCAATTGACCATTCATAATCATTCACAAAAGTGTAAAGGAGATTTTTGATTGTGCTAAGATTAGGGTTGGAACAATAGGGAAAATTGCACTAGCTGAGAAGAAGAAGATGAGACAGGTAGGAGGCAAGCATGTTGCTTCAAGGGTTGGATTGTGTAAGTTTGTTGGGTAGTAGCTATAAGGAAATGTTTCCTTATGCTCATTGTACATCTATTATAGACTTGTAGGCAAAAGGATGCAACTTCCTTGTTGCATATGTGCAATATTCTTCATAATAAAGTTAAGGAATATGCCTTGTATGCTTCCTATACACATGTGTTGTAGTCTCTTTACTTGGATGAATGGTATGTTCCTTACAATGTATTGTGTTGGCTAAGTATAAGTATTGTTGGGATGTTTTAAAGGCCATAGTTGGACCTGTGCCTATTTTTCTATTGTTGAATGAACTTGGTTTAGTAGGAACTAGTTGCATTTGATAGTTTGTAGCTTAAGTTGAAGTTATGGGGAAAACTTAAGTGAAGAGGCCTAGTATGTTTTTAGTAGGCATAGGCTGGTCAAGCCATTATGACCGAGGCAAGGAAGTTTTGCATGAACTTAGGTGCTGAAGCAGACTTGGGAGAAACTTAAGCTTGCAAAGAAAAATGTAGGTATATTGTAGGTCTATAATGTCTCGATCGTGCTCGTGCTGTCATCATCTTGGAGGAAAAAGGGTACTAGTGAAACATCTAGTTTGTCTTTGACGAATATCTTTGATTGAATGTAGATATTGTCTTTGTTCATATTGAAATTCAATTATTTTTGTAATGGTCAATGAGGTATTGTGGAATTCAAATGGTGGATTTAGTGGCACTCGTCACATTGTTATACCACTATGAAAAACACTTTTAATTGAAGGCAATGTTTTATACATATTTATGAACATGCCACGGGGTGAAAGTAGTAGAAACTTAGTCTTTATTGAGGTTGGTTATCTTGCAACCTTCTTATTCCTTTCAATGTAGCATAGAAATGTCAACTAAAATGTATCCATTCATGAATGAATACCCAATATCTTGGGCATCCCATATTGCATCAATGAATTCATTAAATAAATATTGTCACCGATGTGATTCGATGCTATGTGTGTAGACTTACACTATTACAAGTGAGTTGACATTGCACTCATGTGTTCTTGATTTTCTTATAATCCTCGAGACTATAATTTGCAAGGTGTATTTTCTCATTATTAATGTTCTCTATTTTGACCCCTTTATTGTCTCAGGTTGTGTCATACCTAGTGTATATGTAGGGATCCTCTATTGTAAGGCCCTTGCCTTGGATCTAGAAATGGGCGCCCCTGCCAATCTGTTGAGATGGTCATTGGTAAGCTTTGCTTGGTTGTGATGGAAAGTTGCAAGTATAAATGAGCATGCCTTAGGAAGTCTTGCATGATATAAAGGCACGCCTAAGTGTTAGAGAGTTTGTCAAAGAAATTTGTCTAAGTATGGAAACAAGATGAGTGTTATCAGTTGGGGTTTCTTATAGAACCCACATGATGGCTTGGATGATGGAAACAAAATTCCTTGGTTCATGAGCATGCTAGGAAATATTGTCTTGTTTTGTAACTGCAACACCTTAGTCTATGGGTAGGAGTGTCTAGTTTGTTTGGACATGCATCACAATTTGGATAAAGGTTGGCTCAACATGATGTGAATCACAAGGAATGGTAGGATTACATTCACCATTGTTCAAGTGGGTGATACTAGAATTTGGGATGCCTTGGGAAATATTCCATGATTTGGTTTGGATGTGGACCCAAGGTGCTAGATATTCCAAGACTTGGTAAACATATAGAGTGGATTACACATTTGGGTCCACTTGGGCATGGAGTATAGTGTAAGGCACCTCATAAAAACGATAAGACAAGTCACCTACAATTGGTATAAATAGGATGGAAGAAAGTGTAAAGACATCAATCATTCAACCACACAAGGATTCATTCATTCATTGAGTGGACAAAGAGTCATGAGGTGCTCACTATGGGTTTTGGAACTATTATTGCAAAGATTGTGGTTTGGGTAAATCTCAATCCACACCACAAAGGTGTGGAAACTATGAGAGTATTTACCCACTTTCATCTTAGATAAGCACTCCCCTCACTTTAGTGATGATAGAATCACTGCAAGGGGGGAATCTTGGGTGGGCTTAGGGGGATTGCGATGGAAAGTGAAAAGAGATGAAGGATGCCCCTATAGGTCGAAGTCAAGGGTGGTAAGGAGGATTAATAATGATTCTTTTGAGATGGTGAGTGGTTTCCAAGGTAGTGTACTTGCAAAACAATGTCAAACCTTCCCGGAACAAGATAATATATAGTGATAGAAGCCTCAAACCAATGGGGATGCAACAAGAAAACCTTGCTATCCCAAATTGCAACAGTATATATATATATATATATATATATATATATATATAGATATAGATATAGATATAGATATAGATATAGATATAATAATAATAATAATAATAAATGATAATAAGAGCTTCAAATTATACCATCAAAATCAAATGCAATATATTGGAAACAAAGCTAGCAATGATTGATGAATTTTCAATCATTAAAACAAGACTTTGATAGCAATTAGAGGGTTGTTAGTTAGTGTTATCAACAAGATTTGTAACATCCTTATGGTTGTAGCAAACATTTTCTACAAAAACAAGTTCTAGCCACTAAAATCAACAAACAATCCACCCAAACAATATAATTGAACTAGTAGATTAAATATGGCAACTTGCAAGTGAATTTTACTGGTAGAAAAGTGAGAAAATAGAGATAAGGATGAGTTTGTTGCATCCCTATTGGTTGTAGCATAAAGTTTATTACATCAATGAGATCACTTGGCTAAAATAGACACCCTTATGACACAATACAACTTGAAGCATGAAGAATTAAATCCAACTTGAAAAATTGCAATATCTCCAAGGATTTAGACAAATTAACCTTGAAACAAGAAGAAACAACACAATTATGCAAAAATTCCTTACCAATTCCAAGATATAGCATGAAAAACCCTTCTTTATCAAGAATATTCCACCAAATTACCAAGAAACAAGAACCCAAGAGATAATACCTATCATTTTCCTCCAATAGACAAGTAAAAGCTTCCACAATTGCACCAAAAAGAGATAGAGCGAATTGCCCAAGTAGGGCAAAAATTTCATCCAAGAGAGTATGTAATTCTCAAGTGCATGATGATAAAATGAGAGTGAAATGATCTTTATTTATACAAGGTCATCTAACCCTAATTTATTCACTTTAAAATTCAACTAAAAATAGAAAGAGGGTCGACCCTCTAATTTGTCTTTACATTTTACAAAAATAAAATAACATTAAATTAAAATCCCTCTAAGGGGCGACATCATTCCCTAAGAGGTGACATTAGGCCTCCAAGAGAGACGATGAGATTCTAGGTGAAATTATTTGGGCCTCCAAAGGCCACATGTCACCTCTTGATGTGCTAGAGTGATTGACAATGCATCTCTCTCCATCAAATCATCACATCACCATCACCATCATCGAACCCCATCAAAGCCTCATCAAGAAAAGGTGACGTCCAAGGATAGGATATGATGTCCTAGGCCTCCCAAGGCCAACGTTGATCCAGATTATTTTGGGGAATGATATGAAGGCGGAAATATAATAGAGATATAACAAAGAAATACAAAAAGATATGACAAGGAACACAATAATACAATAAAGTTCATATTCTATTAATGATTGTCTTAAATACAAAAGACTATGAAATGCAAAAACACACAAGCTAACTAGAATGGTGGTAGCTTATCTCTGAGAAGAGATGTGTCGGCTACACTCATTCACAAGAAGTTAAGTGCAATGAGGCTCCAAAGGCCTTTTTTAACATAAAACATAAATTAGAAAACCCTAAACATCCAAAACCCCAACCCCGGGAGATGAAACACCAAAAGGTTTGTGGGCCCCGATGGGGGTAATTGATACATCAACTTCCCGAGGGCGTAACTTTTGCATACGATATTTGTTTAGGAAGATCGATACACTGTTGGAAAGGTATAATCGAGGAGTACATATTCTATATGTCCTAGCATCTTCCTCCGGCTACATGCTAGGCACTATTGAGCCCAAAAAACATCGTTTAGGGCCTCAAAACAACCCCAAAAGTTTGGGACTCGAAAAACTGTAAAAAAACTACCAAAATGGAAAATGGTCTTGAGCCAGTGGAATAGGTGGGTGGCCACCAATATCCACATTGATCATTCCTCCCCCCTTAGGAAGAAATGGTCTCCATTACGTCAAGTTTCTGCATCAAATGATGAAACTTCTGTTCAATCTGACTCTTGGTGAGTCACTTTCCCTGATGAAGAAACCGCCTGCTTTGACGACCCAATGGAATTTGATAGTCTGTTGGTGGGTGTCCTTTGTCTTGTTTTCCATGATCTGATCAATTTTATCCTATTTGATGCAGGAAGGATTGATTTCTGTAGGGGCCAACTATTCAGCCACATCTGAAGTGTCCAAGAGAGGTAGAAACTATGGTCGAAGAAGTTCCACATTAAATACCGGGTACAAGCCAAGGAAAGGAGGAATACTTAATTCAAAATCATTCTCACCCACAACCTTGGTGATGGTGTAGGGCTTGTATCAGAGTGGGTGCAACTTCCTATGGGGTCATGTGAGGTGCTCTTTCTGCAAATGAAACCAGACCTTATCTGCCACCTGAAATTTGTGTGGTACTCGATGTTGATCGTGGCACTGCTTGTACTTGGCATTGGATTTCTGCACAATATCATGAACTTGTTGTTGGATTTTCTGTATGTACTCAACAAATTTGGTTTCTTTATCAGCCTCGGTCTGAGCATGGGAGGACTCTTCCTGTGTGACTGCAATGGGAAGAACTACAACAATGGGGGCCAATGGTTGGAACCCCAAGCACCCCTGAAAAGGGTTATGGCCAATAGAGATGTGGAGGGCTTTGTTGTAGCTATGTTGAAAATAAGGAAGGCTTTCATCCCATGTGCTTGGATTTTTGGAATTATACATCCCTGGGATATGAAAAATCATCCTGTTGACTACCTCTGTTTTTCCATCAGTCTATGGGTGGAAGGCAGTCAATTTGGTTAGCTTGGTGTCCATCATCGACCATAGGCTAGACCTAAAAGTGCTTAGGAACCTCTTGTGTCGATAAGATATAATAGTGTGTGGGATCCCAAAATGAACCCAAACATGTGTGAAGAAGAGCTTGGCTGTGACCTTGGCTATGATGCTCTTCTTGTAGGGTGCCAAAATTTCCATCTTAGAGAATAGATCAATGACCATGAAGACACAATCATTCCCATGCTTGGGTGAAGGCATATTGGAAATGTAGTCCATGGATATGGACTCCCAAGGCCTATACAGAGTAGGAAGAGGGGTGTATAGCCTTTGTTTCTTGATGGTGGGCTTGGAAATGGCGTAGGAAGTGCAGGATATGATGTACTTGCGAACATATTATCGAAGCTTCAGCCAATAAAAATGCTTTTGCAATACTGCCACTATATTTTCTACACCAAAATGCCCCACTGACAGCTGTAATGAGCTTCCGATATCAGCTTGGAATGCTCGCTTGAAGGGACAAAGAGATGGCTTAGATGGAATAATAATCCAACCTGAAGATGAAAGTCAGGAACTATTTTTCCTACGCTCAATGCCTGATTGGCATTAGCAAAGTCATAGTCATTATTGTATAATTGTGGCCATCCAAATGTCTCATGTCCATAGGAGTTAAGAACTGTGGTTAGCACTGCCATCGGGGGATGACTGAGGCAATCTGCGACATGGTTTGTGCTACCCTTCTTGTACTTGATATTAAAGTGGAATTGTTGTAGGTACGTCAACCACTTATAATGGTGGTCATTCTATAACTTTCCTTGTGTCTACATGAATTGTAGAGGCCTATGATCAATGTGTATGATCGTTTCCTTCCACATAATGTAATGCTTCCACTGTTGACATGCTTGCACAATGGAGTGCATCTCTTTTTCGTAGGTGGGGTATCTATGAACAACATCAGATATGTTTTCACTATGATAGGCTACCAGATTCCCACGCTAAGTGAGGATTGCACCGATAGCATAATATGAAGCATATGTCTTAATCTAAAATGGCTATTGTAGGTCTGGCATAATTAGGACTAGTGCTGAGCAGAGACAAAATTTCAAATCCTCGAATGTTTTTTGTTGGGGTATAAACCACACAAAATTGGCCTTTGCACCACCCTTGGTCACTTGGCTTAGGGCCCAAGTGATATGAGAGAACCCCAACACAAACCGCCGATAGAAATTGGTGAGGCTCAAGAGGTTGTGGAGCTTAGTCATTTTCTTTAGGGCCAACCAATTACGAATGACTTGGATCTTGGCTGGATGCACATGTACACCCTTCTCATCCATGATGTATCCAAAATATTGGATTCTCTACATTCCGAAGGAAAAATTCTCCAAATTGGCATATAACTTGTGTTGTCGCAGGGTGCCCAATACCTTTTGAATATGCTTCAAATGTTCCTCCCAAGTTTTTCTAAAGATTTGAATGTCATCCAAATATATAACCACAAAGGAGTTTGGGAATAGCCATAATATATCATCCATCATCTGCATGAATGTGGTTGGGGCATTAGTCAAGCCGAAAGGCATGACCAACCACTCAAAGAGGCCTTCTTTAGACTAGAAGGTTGTATTTCTCACATCAGTTTGCTCAATTAACACCTGGTGGTGTCCTGACTTCAGATCAATCTTATTTAAAAACTTGGCTCCCTTGAACTAATTGAGAAGATCATCAATCCCGGGAGTTGGGTACCAATTCTTGACTGTGATCTTGTTCGGGGCTCTGTAATCAATACAAAGTTTCCATGTCCCATCCTTCTTTTGTACTACAACAATTGGGCTTCCACAAGGTGAGGAGTTTCGTTTGATGTGGCCCTTCAGAATTAGCTCTTGGATATGGAATTTGATTTATTCACTCTCCATAACATAATTCTTGTATACAGGGCTGTTGGGAAGAGGAGCACTAGGTTTCATATCAATGGAGTGATTTACCTGACAATGCACAGGCACCCTAGTAGGCGAGACGAATATGTCTTTGTACTCCTCTACTATTCCGTCCACCTATTGCAACTGGGAAGAGAGACCCCATGCAGAGGTTTTGGCAGTTGCAATGACCTTCCTTATGATCAAACCATACATAGGATAAATCGCTTGTTTTGAGAGACCGCATTTCTGCACTGCTTTGCAGAGATCAAAGAGACCACAGTGTTTGGGACTATCTCTGGTACCCTGTAGAGTTGATATCCAAAGTAATAATGATGCTACGGGGCCTAGATTCATAAACAACATGATTCTTCCACGTATATGGTTGTCCTAGGAAAACATCACAAAATTAAAGGGGGAAACATAACACAATACCTCATCTTTGAAGGGTTTGATTCCATAGTGTAGGTGACATTGTTGGCTGACGCGGATGTCCCGTCCATGGATTATCCAACTGATGGTGTATGGATGAGGATGCAACATCGTTGTTAGGTTAAACCTCTTGAAAACCCATGCTGAGATCAATTTCTTCTGGCTACCACTAAAAACAATGAAATGGATTGGGGTTCCCTTCACCCACATCTGTGATTGGAAAAGGCACTCCCATTCTTCAGGATTCTCCGGTTCCTTTGGATGGAATTTTGTGGCAGTGATGGTGACACTGGGTTCTGCATCAATGATTTGTCTTCCATTTTCTAGTTCTAAATTAGAGTCCGAGTTAACATCTCACCCTGGGGATTTTGTCTCAGCCAAAAAATACTATTTGGAGCAACATTCATCAGTATTGGGACAAGGGATTTTGTGGAACTCGCACCATTTTAGAGTGTCCTTCTTCGAATTCCCATTACTCTTCTTTGTTGGTGGCTTGGGATGGTTTTCCTAGGGTTGACCATCCTTACTCTGTCCTTTTTCCTGGGAGTTAGAGCCACCCTTACCATACTTTGATGATTATGTATTTGTAGACCCGAACTCTCTCTTGTTCTACAGCTTGAAATTATGCTTAATTTTGACAACATATTTGTAAGAGGATCCCAACAACGAGATGTCCAGAAACTCCATTTCGGTTTGGATGTACTTGTGCAGAGCCTCACGATATTTTATGACCATATTCTTCTCATATTATTTGATAGCCATCTTGGTACGCAAGGTATGGAATGTATTGGTGAACTCCAACACTATTTGGCCCCTCTCTTGGCTCAGTGTGGTCCATCTCATGTGCTCATCATCATAACTTCCAACAGGCTAATATTGTTCCTTGAGGGCATCAACAAAAGATGCCCAAGTGGGTCCTGGCCCAAATATTATAGACTCATCCTCGACATGTTTCTCATAGTAAGTCTCCCACCAATATATGACATGGAGAAGGGCCTTAAGGAGCGTGAAGGTGATCTTTTCACTGTTGGAAAAATTGTGGACAAAGAAATAACCCTCTAGTAGATTTAACCATTTTTCCAAAGTATTGACGTCTATCTGGCCTTCTGAACAATATTATTTTGAGAATGAAATGAAAGAGGATATATAACAATGAAATACAAATATATTTCAATAAACATAGAGATACAATAATGCACAAGTTTTGTTAAGGAGAGAAATGTACAAAAACTGTAAAATTATAGAGTGAACGACTCGTTGGAATGGTGGAAACTTATCTCTAAGAAGAGATGTGATGACTAAACTCATTCACAAGAAGATGATGATGTTTAAAATCATGCTCTATAGGAATTCTTAACATAAATAAAATCCAAAACCCTAACCCTAGAAGATGAAATGCCAAAAGGTTTGTGCGCCCCGATGGGGTTAGTTGATACATCAACTTCCCAAGGGCGTAACTTTTGCATACAATATCCATTTGGGGCACACAATAGCTCGTTGCAAAGGTATATCCAAGGAATACACATTTTCCCATCACACTCTAGAGAAAAGTTGTAGTGTGATTGTGGGGGGCCCAAAAAACGTTGTTTAGGGCCTCAAAACGACCCCGAAAGTTTGGGACCCGAAAAGTTGTAGAAAAACTGCCAAGGTGGAAACCCTTGTTTTGA
>JZKD02S1797191.1:62256-76410 GCA_000966675.3 Picea glauca
GATACATCAACTTCCCGAGGGAATAAGTTTTTCATATGATCTCCATTTGGGGCACTCGATACATCGTTGGGAAGGTCTAACCGAGGGGTACATATTGCATTCGTCCTAGCATCTTTTTTCAAGCAAATGATAGGCCTTGTTGAACCCAAAAAACATCATTTAGGTCCTCAAAACGACCCCAAAAGTTTGGGACCCGAAAAACTATAAAACAACTGGCAAAATGGAAACTGGTTTTTGAGCCAGTGGAATAGGTGGGTGGCCACTGATATCCACCTGGATCAAAATTTTAGGTGTAGGGGGGCATGATGTGATAATTTCAGGCTATCCAATTTCCTCCAAAGGAAACATTCATCTTCCCAAGTGTGCAATGAGTGGGGGTGCATCATCCAACTTGTGGGCTTCAAGCCCCTATGAAGGTCCAAGTGACCTAGTTCATCCATGGAAAATATTTCACCTAGAAAGGTCCTGCAAATAAAAACAAGTACGCCCTCCAAGGTTCCAAAAGTCACATGTATCATGCCAAGTAAGCCATATCTAATAAAATAACCACCCAAACATGTGCATCAAATCACCCCTTTTCAAAATAAACAAATGCTCAAAGACCTTATACAACTTGCAAAATTTAAGTATGGGAGGGTTGTAATGGTGCCCTATTGGGTAGGTCATTCAACAAATCAATGATTGTTTCCCAACAAGATCCTCTATAAGTCATTTAAAAGAGTATGAGGTGGATGGGGGTGAATTTTGGGCATGGTGTTTCTTGACATACAAGGGCTCATATTGTCTCATTTATGGGTGTCTTTGTAGAGGATGTGTTTCTTCCTCGTTTGCAATACAACCTTTTTCCAAGCCCTGTATTTTCCATTAATTGATTAGGGTCCAAAACATCGATTGTTATGTGCATCGGAAAGTAAGGAGCACCACAATTCCACTTGAAGCTAGGAACACACTAAGTTTCATGTGCACGGAAAGTAAAAGACAATGAAAAATGCATTCCCTCAACAAGCGACACATTTATTAATTGTGTTTTTTATTTTACAGGTCCTTGATTTTTATGGAGAAACATTCCATTTCTCTTAGGAACTTAGGGTGAGCATCTAGAGGACAATTTTATGGATCTTATCTTTTTCTAGATACAAGCCTCTGGGCCTTTAGCCCCTTCTTCCCATGAAATGAGGTGTAAGCCATTCTTGGGTCAATATTCTTGAAGACCCAAAAGATGAGTAAACGAAGGGAAGAAGTGTGGAAAATGATAAGTATGTGCAAGAATGGTACGATGACCCTTCAAGGAGACCCCCTAGTAGCAGAAATTTTCCCGAGGGTGACCCACTTACTAGGAAAACATGTCAACCACCAAGGTGAAATGAGGAAAAATGCATAATTTCCAAGTGAACATTTTCAAAATAAATAAAGGACCCTTTGCAACGTGTTCAAATTATTTATTTATTAAAATGACACTTACCACGAGACCAGAGTTGTTACCTCATGGAGATATACCTGCTACCCTATGTGAGCCAAGCTAGTGTGGTGGACATTGTCATTGTGAATCAGTGGTGATGTGTGGTAAGAGGAGGGGCTATGTCCTCTTACTCATCTCTCGAAACTCCATGTCTACAACCTGTGGGCCTCAAGACATAATCTCCTCAGTTACCCCTATAAATGGGGGGTAACATCTAGCTCTTACTTGGGGACATGTGATCACTATAGAGTACACGAGAATCTCAACATCTCCTAGTAATACATGTTCCTAAACACAATGAAACATAATTTTTTGGATATCGAAGGGTGGCACACTCACCCCTTTTATTCATATGATCAAAAATTTCAAAAATACAACTATGCATTAAAAAGAAAATTTTGCGTTTTTCAAAAACTTCTGACTAACATGTAAGATGATTTCAAGAAAATGTAGTAAATCAACAATAAAACAATGCAATAAAAAAATATGTAAGGAAAAATATTAAAGTAAATGCAACTACACTAGGATGAACACACGAATGAAAATGCAATAAAGCAAATGACCTACCTACTTACCTAGAGCCCAAGGCCCGTGTAAACTAGGTCCTGTTGGATGTCAGGTGAAATTGTACAACTATTGCAACCACTTTCTCAACATATAATCAAGGTATCTCCCCCTGTGATTAATAATGTGACATAACAAAGATAAGTCAAACACAAAATAATCATGAGTATAAATAAGCATGTGATCAATCATAGAAATAAACTCATGGAGGTGGGTGGGAGGGAGATAATCATGCTGGAAATAATAGCCACATTCCTAATCAATTCATATATTAAGAGGACTACTGCATATATATGATGAATCATATTCATATTCACTTAGAATACCACTACTCTTTGAAAGCGGAGAGAAGATGAGAGATCCCAAGAGGAATCTATGATTTCCCAGAGAGGAAAATATGAAATAAGGGACAACCTCGGGTCTAGAAAAATAATATTTCTCTACACTCAAAACTTGTTGCTTCTTTATCTGTGCATCCCTACAACAAACCCAAAGATACAAACATTGTTGATCCATATCTTGAATGTGTGATTGTTCTGAGCTTACCATGGTCTTATCTAAATCAAAATATGAGCACAAAGGTGGTTGAAAATCATATAAAAAATTTGAGTCCTCAAAAGGATATTCCAACTACCAAGGTATGACTGAAAATCATGAGTATACTGCGACAAGTCATCTCGGGATGGATGAGACCCATCTGCATTCATATCATCATCAAGTTTCCAAATACCTAGATCATCCAAGTATGAAGACTAGTTATCTAAAGAAGATAACTCAATTATCTTCATTTTAAAACTACCCTCGATGTCATAAATGGGATCTCCATCAAAAGTGAGACAACCAATGTCCCATCTACACCTTCCAACATGTATGAAATCATCAATGTGTTGATCAACTATATTTGAGGGTTTCTCCATGAATTTACTTGTATCAATGGAACTAATTATTTCCATGCAAGGCTTGACAACTTCATCTTCCTCAATGGGCATCAATTTCTCGTCTAGGTCCTTAGCGTGGGAAAATTCATCGAGGTATTCTTCGTAAATTTATTCACAAACTTGTTCTTCAAGAATCTCTTCATATGTAAAGGGTGGATGAAATTCCTTTTCTATTTCACATTCTTCAACTATAATCTCATCAACCACTGGAAAACCTTCCCTGCAAAGAGCATCCTCGAGCTCTTGGAAAGTATCTTGCAAATTTTGAGTGGCTGGGCCCCAACACCCGAGAAATTGTTCAACAAGCCTTCTCGAGGAAGGTATGCTCGGATTGTATGAATGTATGAGCCACTTATTTTGTCTTAACTTTATAGATTTTGCAAACAATCACATTAGTATATCATCATGTAATACATTCAATGTTGAAGCATATTTCATATAATTCACAATACAGGTTACCGCTAGGCTGGATCACCATTAAAATTTGGACAACTCTAGTTCCACTCTAGAGGATAACGATTTGGATACCTAGGAATACCCTAGATATCAAGGGAAGGATACACATCATGCATATGCCAAGGTTCCATGGTTCCATTACTTAGAAATACACCTCCATGGAATTGCCAAAGATCTCAAGGCTCATCAAAATTAAAGAGGGTATCTTCCTTCAATGGAGTCTTCAGATAAACTTATGAAGTTCATCAAAGTTGAAAATGGAAATTTCCTCAAATGGATTCTCCAGGAAAGCTACGGGAAAAGGATTTGGTATAGACTTTTCAAGTGTTGTTAAGGGTCATAAAGGATTCAAAATCCTCCACAACAACGATGACAAAAAAATTATCGTACATATTGTAGTTTGGGAAAATCCCAACCCAAACCACAAAGGTGTGATAACTATGGGATTATTTACCCACTGTCACCTTAGATAAACACTCCCCTCACTTTAGTGATGATATAATCACCAGAAGGGAGGAATCCTGGGTGACCCTAGGGGGATTGCAATGGAAATTGAAAAGAGATGAAGGATGCCCCTATAGGTCAAAGTCAAGGATGGTAATTACGCTTAAGAATGGGTTTTGTGAGATGGTGAGTAGTTTCCAAGGTAGTGTACCCACAAACCAATGTCAAACCTACCCAGAATAAGACAATATATAGTGATAGAAGCCTCAAACCAATGGGGATGTGTCGATAAAACCTTTTTGTCCAAAATTCAAGTAGTATGAAAATATATATCAGCAATAAATGATAATAATAGCTGCAAATTATACCATCAAAATCAAGTGCAAGATATTGGAAATAAATCTAGCAATGAGTTGATGGATTTCCAATGATTAAAACAAGAATTTGATAACAATTAAAGGGCTTTTAGTTAGTGTTGTCAGCAAGATTTGTAACAAAATTATGGTTGTAGAATTTTTTTTCTACAACAACAAGTTCTATCCACTAAAATCAGCAAACAACCCATCCAAACAATATCATTTAACTAGTAGATTAATTCTGGCATCTTGCAAGTGAATTTTATTGTTAGAAAAGTGAGCAAAGAGTGAGATACAGATGAGTTTGGTGCAGACCTATTGGATGTATCATAAATTTTAATACAACAATGAGATAACTTAGCTAAAATAGATGCCCTTAGGGCACAATACAACTTGAAGCATGACGACTTAAATCCAACTTGAATAGTTGCAATATCTCAAGAAATCATGTATACCAATGCATGAATATTCAATCTCCAATGCAAGTATATTAGTGCCTTATCTATTGGGTTATGAGGTCTCTTGTTTATGAGCTAGGGTTTATTACTTCTCTATGGGTGTAAGCCTTTTTAATCCCTAGATAAAACACACCTTATCAAGGTAAATCTACAAAGGTGTAAGCCCTTTTACTCCTTGTGGCAACCTTTGAAAAATATATTTTTTCAATGGCAACTAAGTAGATCTTGATGGAGAGTGTATGCCCTTATATTCCTCTAAGGATTTAGACAAATTAACCTTGAAACAAGAAGAAACAACACAATTATACATAAATTCCTTACCAATTCCAAGATATAGCATGAAAAACCCTTCTTTATCAAGAATATTCCACCAAATTACCAAGAAACAAGAATCCAAGCGATAATGCCTAGCCTTTTCCTCCAATAGACAAGTAAAATAATCAAGAGAGAAACTTTCAGCCAAGAGAGTATGTAATTCTCAAGTACATGATGATAACATGAGAGTGGAATGGCCTTTATTTATACAAGGTCATCTAACCCTAATTTGTCCACTTTAAAAGTCAACTACAAAATAGAAAGATGGCCGACCCTTTAATTTGTCTTTACGTTTTACAAAAATGAAATAACATTAAATTAAAATCCCCCTAAGGGATGATGTCATGCCCTAAAGGGTAATGTTAGGCATCCAAGAGAAACGTTGAGCCTCTAGGTGAAATTCGTTGGGCCTCCAAAGGCCATGCGTCACCTCGTCATGTGCTAGAGTGGCTGACAATGCATATCTCTCCATTGTTGGACATATTGTCATTCATGTGTTGTCATTGATGTCAATAGTCATAATAAGAATATAAACAAGGTTAATCTCAGGAAGAAAAGTATACTAAGAATCGACAGAAGAACATCACCTTAAGGATGAAGCAATTCGTGATTATCGTTGATCACGATAGGATCAACAATGTTCCTATGATAAAATCTCATGAGGGTTAGCAAATGCAGAGATAGGCTGAAGCAATTCGTGATTATTTTTTATCACGATAGGATCAACAATGTTCCTATGATAAAATATTAGGAGGGTTAGCAAATGTAGATATAAAACCTTGGAAGGAAAAGCGTAATCTCAGGGTGAGAAGCCTCAACAACCATTCGATCAGAGTGAGAATCCTCAACAGTCGTCCGATCAGAGTGAGAAGCCTCAAAAACTATCCAATCAAGAAATTGACCATGTTGATCATCTAAATATTACAGACGTCAGTCATATGAGTGATCGTGGGCTTGAGGAACATTGGAGGATCGTGACCATCAGGTCATATTAAAGTGGAAGGATAGGATAAGCGAGGATAAAGGGTTGAGAATTTGATTATTCGAATACCCATCAGTCGTTGGATTAAACCCGAATTCCTGTTAGCCATCGGATCATTTTCGAGTGGAAGGATATGATAAGCAAGGTAAGATCTGAGATCTCATTTATGCAAATGTCTGTCAGTCATTGGATGATTCTAAGTGGAAGGACACGATAATATAGAAGAGTAGCACCGTAGACAAATCAAGCCGTTGATCCAAGATCCTGATTGAACGAACATCTTTCACTTCGAGTCTAAATATGCGAGGAGGTTACGCTATGGGAAAATATCACTTCAAATTTCCAGTTTGAGATTTGAATTCACGAAGCCCAGAGACCGAGAGAGCCGAAATAAATTCTCGACCGCGGATCATTCGAAGTAAGTGTCAACCGTCCGATTCAAGATGACATGTGACAGACCAGGTCAACAAAGACATATGTCATATTACGTCAGCAGACCTCGTTAGAAAGGACATGTGGTAGACCACGCCAGCAAGGAGATGTGGTAGACCACGTCAGCAAAGGACATATGGGAGATCACGTCAGAAAACCACATCAACAATGATATGTGGAAGACCACGTCAATAAGGACCTGTGGCAGATTACGTCAACAAGGATACAAGTTGTCTGATCTGAAAGATCACTTTGGGTGTATTCTCAACCATTGATAATAGTACAATGGAAGGATAGTGTAAGTTTGAAAAGTTGAAATACCGAAGTTCTAAATGCCGTCCATCTCAATGTTTGATTAATTTCGAGCCGTCGGATTGAACAATGAAAGGATGAGTGTAAGGATCAAATCTGATCATTGATTTGTTTCCGTGAAATAAACCATCCGATCTGATTTGAAGGTTTTAAAAGTTGAAAACCTAAAGTTCTGAAGGGAGAAGTTCCGTCAGCCGTCCATCTCATCAGAAGATTGAATCGTGACCATTGAATTGATAAGCTCTCAAGCACTCGTTAAGCCTAGCGTCTGGTCACCGTTGTTGGTCATGTAATATAATATATTTAAATAAAATATAATATATTGTTGTAATTGGTAAGATCGTGGTTCTGTAACGCTCAATCACATGTAATGGTTTGAAGGAAGCGCCTCCACATAATTCGGTTTATGTGAAAATAACAAAGATTCATGATTGAGTTTAAAGGATGAAATTGATCCATATCTATGATCAATTTATGAAAATCCTTCATGATAAAAATGTTAAAACAATGTTTATGGTTAAGTTAAACGAACAGGTGTGATGCTCTAAATAAAGGGACATAATGTATACCACTCATGCCATTTTGAAGAATATATAAACGAGAAAGAGTGGTGAGATGAAAGTGTGTCTCTGCAGTCTGAATCAGATAATATATTAAATCAGAGAAGCAGAGAGAGATGCAGTAAAAGACTTGAAACAAAAGTTTGTCCAGATTCAAAAAATCAAGGGTGGTTGGGTGGTGCAAGGACAGGTTGGTGCCTTCATAGGGAGTTGGTGCTTCCTTGTCAGTTGTAGCTGACTAAACATGGAGTTGTAGCCTCCTACCGGTTGGTGTTGGTGAATAAGGGTGTGGGTGCATCATGATCAGTTGGTGCTGATAAAAAAGGAAGGATATCTTCCTTCTATGTAACATGTAAAACAAGTTTTACAGTTAATAGAAAAGCATTTGTGGTTTTTCCTATTTGGGTTCCACGATAAATATTGTGTCAAAATTTTGTTTGCATAAATAAAAGAAAATTGATAAAATTATTGTGTCACTGATTCACCCCCCCCCCTCAGTGACAGGATCTGATCCTTCAATTGGTATTAAAGAAGGTCTCTTCACAAAAGGTTTAAATCACTTGAAGAGGAATATACATTAGAATGGATTAGAAGTTGAAGATGTCATAAAAAATCCCCCTATTTAATGGTGAAGACTATGTCTTCTAGAGTGTTATAATGAAAATCTATCTGATGTCCATTGGACTGGAAGTATGGACATTAGTGGAAAAGGGATATGATGTTCCAAAAACCACTCCCACAGAAGCATAACACAAGAAAAATATTTGGGACCATGCAAAGGATTTAAACACACTACAAGCTAGACTGAGTAAGAAAATCCTTGCTAAGGTACTACACTGTAATAATGAAAAACAACTCTGGGATAAATTGGAAACCATATATGTAGGAGATTCCAAAGTAAAGAGGCCCAAACTCCAAACTCTCAGAGTACAATATGAAGGTCTAAAATGAAGGATGAAGAGAATATCTCATAGTAATTTGAAAGAATTGATAATATTGTTAATGCAATCAGAGGATTTGGAGTAGAAGTGTCAGACAATGAGCTAGTTGAAAAAGTACTAGGAACACTACCTATTCTATACAATCCTAAAGTGTCCTCTCTTGAAGATCGAGATAATCTAGATAAACTCACCATGGATGAATTGTATGGAATCCTCACAAACTATGAGTTAATATTAGGTCATGAGACTCACTCACAAGGAGAGGCAACCTTCGAGGTACTCAAGAAAACAAAGAATCAGAAGCATAAACTTCAATCCAGCCATGATGAAGAATCTGATGTGGAAGAAGCAAATTTCATTAAATAAATTTAGAAAGGATCATAGAGGTACAAAGGCAAGCTGCCTTTCAAATGTTTTAATTGTGGCAAGGTTGGCCATTTTGCAGTCAAGTGTCCCTATCCTAAGGAGGACCTTGAAGATGAAGAAAAAAAAACCAACGAGTACAAGAAAAATGAAAAACCCAACTACAAGAAAAAGTTTTACAAAGGCAAAAAGAACTTTTACTCAAAATAAGAAAACAACAGTTCATCAAAGTATAGTGACAATGATGATGATGAAGTCATTTTTCTAGGTATTGAAGAGTCTAATGATATATAAGACATTAAACATGAGAAAGACTTAGAAGATGAAGCATAAGTTAATATGGAAGAAGAACTTCTCAGTGCCTTGGATGAATTAAGAAAATACAAAACCAGATATAGACAGCTAAAAAGTTTTGTAGTTGAACAAAAAGAAAAACATGAACATAAAGAAAAGGAGATGGAGAAACTCATGAGAAACCTGAAAAACCAAATCCTAGAAGCAAATAGGATCAAATAAATTCTGGAAAAGTCTCTTAAAGAAAAACAAACAACCTGTGAAAGAATGGAGGAAGAAATAGTTCACCTGAGAAAAGAACTGGATGCAAAGCTCATTCAAACAAAATACGAAAATAGTTCTAAAATATTAGATAAGATTATTACCACACAAAGGGATTCAAGTAATACAAATGGAATAGGCTATTCACAAGAAGAAAGGCAAGTTAATTCAAAATCTTATGCAGATACTCTCCTCAGTACATTCAAGAATAAAAATGAAGAGAAGACAAGAAATGAACAAAACTCCAGAGGATCACTTCCACCCATCAAGAAGGAAGATAGGGAAATACCAAAGAAGTTCTATCAAAACAAGTATCCTCGCATTTTCTTTGGCTATTTCTTTGCATGCTCTAATTTCAGACACAACGCTATGAATTGTAGAGAATATAGAAGGAACAATTTGAGGGTTAAAAAATACAACCGTAGAGATAACCAAGCAGTAAATAAAGTGAAAAGCATAAACTATAACTCCTTTTCACCTCTACAAGAAGTGGACCTAGAATGCTTCAGATGCCATAACTATGGACATAAGGTCAGTAACTGCAAATTAATGAAAGCCTCAGAACAACCAAGATTCATTAGAGAAAAAAATAATCTTTGGAAAGAAAAAACACCAAAGAAGGAATGTCTTATTGCCTTAAAAACCCAAGATAAAGAAGATCTCTGGTATGTTGAAAGTGGGTGCTCAAAACATATGACAGGAAACAAAGACAAGTTTTTGAACTTAAAGAAACAAAAAGGTAAAGTTACATTTGGTGACAATGCTTCAGGTAACATACTTGAGAAAGGCACTGTGACTTTGGGAAAAGACAAAGCCAAGAATGTTCTGCTTGTTGAAAAAAAGAAACCTAGCCTATTAAGTGTCAGCCAAACCTGTGATCAGGGGCACTTTTGCATCTTTGATTCCCATAAATGTGAGATTAGGAGAGAAGACACAAGAAAAATGGTTGGTACTTCTCCTAGAACTCCCAAAAATGTGTATATAGTAGATGTAAAACTGAATGAGGAATTTCATATGAATCTAGTAGATGAAAGTTGGCTATGGCATAGAAGGTTGGGGCATATTAACTTTGAAAATCTAGTAAAAGTCAACAATCTTGGTGCAGTAAGAAACTTGCCAAAGATCATAAATCCCTCAAATACTATGTGTAGACACTATCAAATAGGGAAGAAAACTGGAATAAGGTTCAAGGAAAAAGAATACTCAACATCAAAACCTTTAGAGCTTGTTCAAATTGACCTATGTGGACCTGCAAGGACCAAGAGTTTGCAAGGAGATTCTTACTTTATGTTGTTCATTGATGATTTTACTAGAAAGGGTTGGATATGTTTTCTCAAAGAAAAATTAGAAGCACTTAACAAATTCAAAGACTTTAAAACCCTTGTTTAAAATGAAAAGGAGACAAAGATCAAATGTCTTAGATCAGAAAATGGTGGTGAGTTCACCTCAAAAGAGTTTGATATCTTCTGTGAAACCCATGGAATAAAAAGACAATTCTCTACTTCCAGAACATTGTTGGCCCTTGACCAAGTTTTGAGGATACTTGGTCATGATTGACCTATTTTTGGGACTTCGACAGGCTTTCGAAGACAAAGCGCAAGATGAAGAGGAGATCACGGGATCTTGACCCCTTTTTATGGATTTTTGGGTTTTGGGATTATGTAATGGGTATGGGATGTCAGCCCATGGGTTTACCCATGTTTAGGTCTATTTTGTAAAGTATAAATAGATGTTTATGCAATTTAAGGAGGGGCATCTATGTGATGTTAGGCCAATGTGATAAGTTCTAGTGATCGATCTATGTGATCGAAGGATTGTAAGTGCTCTATGCATACTATGTAATACTGGTAAGGCTAAGTGAAAGGGATTGTAAGAGATCGAGAGGGGGATTTGTGATAAACCTAACTCGGGGAAGGAGGATCTAGCGAAGTGCACATATCTCATGTCCTATGTGGAGTAGGGTTTTTGAGGCTCTGAGCATGTAACTGATTAACATAAGATAATAGAAGAGAAGAAGAGTTGGTGGACGTATCCCCAATGGGGGGTGAACCACATATATGTTGTGTTGCTCTGCTTTGTGAAATGTGTTGATGTGCTTATATGTTAATGTGATTAGTGCTTTAATATGGATGAGTGATCTGTCAATGCTTAAGTGCTTAATAATATGGATGGATGTTATATCTAACTGATATACACATGCTTAGTGTAGAATCTGTTAAGACCTGATCTGTTTTTTCATGCTAAGAGTTGTTAGATGCTAGATATGGTTGGATACTACGATGTGCTATAATTAGGGTTTAACTGCGATGTAACTAAGAACTGAATATTGATAAGTATAATTGTTGAGTGCTCTATTAAATGTTATAATCACAGATCTGTGTCCCAGCTAAGGTTTCATACATTTGAGTCTTGCAACCACCCCTGCCTCTACCTCGGGTGAGACTTCATCTTCTTCACAGGTGTTGCCGAAAGGGCTGGTAGTTAGGGTTTTGTTGGTGCGATGTTGTAGCATTGAACCCTGGGTATGTCCCTATGCCAAAAAATGGTTCTGTTGCCGAGACTGAAACTGTGATTGCTAGGAACTGAGAAAGAAGAAGCTTTGTGCAAAGATCCGACCTGAAATTGTGAAATATCTATGCGTAGATCTGTCGCTCTAGCGTGCAGTACTCTACTTGGTTTGTGAAGCTCTGTGCTAAAGAAAAGAAGTTCGATCTGAAGAAAAGAGGTATGATATGAACGCTTTGTGCTCTAATAAAGGTAAGAATAATGAAAAGTTTTAAGATCTAGAATCTTTATGCTCTGCTGAAGATAAGATTAATGGAAAATTTTTGTTTCTAAAGTATGGATCTAGGTATGTGTAATAAGATTTATCCTAGATTGAAAACTAGGGAACTGATAGAAGAAAGAAGACTTGATATGAATAGATCTGATAAGAATAGTGAAAGATATGTTATACCTATGCATAGAAAGAATGTTTGGACTAACGAATGGATGCAGGATCCTAGAAATAATTTTTTGTAGGTTAGCTACTATGATCCTAGCACGTAGTACAGAAAAGGCTGGGGATCATTTAAGAGAAAGAGAGGATTAACCCTTTGTTACAGTTGCAGAAGACCAGGGCATCTAGCTAAGGAATGCCCTGGAAAGAGACCTAGTTGCCTCTGTTGAAAAGCTATGGACCATGAAGTATTGGATTGCCCTAGAATGATTGCTAAGGTTGAAAGAATGAATATGAACCAAGAAAGCCCTAGGGAAGATCCAAAAACTGAGATTATGACAGAACCCTAGAAAGGATAAGAGAAAATATTACTGTAGATGCAAAGAACCCTGAATGACCACTGACATATCAGTTTATCAGAGATATTCAAAGAAAAAGAATATATTGAAGTAAGAATAGGAGACTTCGACATTGATTGTGTTCTGGATGAGGAAAAACAGGTGAATATCATGACAGAAAGAACTTGGGAAGCTATAGGAAGGCCTTCTATGATTCCTTCATTAGGAGGAATAGGACTATTCAGAGGAAAGATGGTAAACCTACGTGGGAAGCTTACCCAAATATCTATGAGTGCCAATGGAACTTTGACAAAGGAAGAATTCAAAGTTGTTAAATTTATTGAGGACAACGCCCCATTTACTATGTTGCTCTAAAAACCCTGGATTGAAAAATATTAGGCTAGAAGGAAAGAAAAATAAGTCTTAGAGAAGAAGAAGCAAGAGTTAAAAGATTTCATGACTAGGAAGATCACTCACTTGATTAAAGAACAAAAGAACAGATTGAAGCCATTTGAAACCATAGAATTGGATGTCAAAGTTGCAAGAATACCAGAGGACTCCCAAAAGATTGCAATACCTATTCCAGGTACAGATGAAGTATTACCCTTGATTTCTAGGAAGGAAGCCCACCAGTGCGAAGTTACTTTTCCAAAAGAAGATAAGAACCAGAATGGAAAAAGGAATTCCGAGACGAAGATCACCGGAAAGAAGGCTAGAAAACTAAGTAAGAAGAGAGATAAGATTGAAAAGTTACAAAAGATTCCCGAGGGAACTTCACAGAAGGGAAATTTACAAAATTGGAGCTTCGACGAAATATTAGAACAACGTCACATGGAAATTCGCCATGGCGAAGCAATATAACTGTTGAGAGAAATATATCCGTTAGACTGACGCTTTGAACGAGAAGAAAGGCATTGATGGTCAAAAAGCTCGCCACCAGACCGTTAGGACCGCGCCATAATAGACATAACTGAGTTAATTAAGGCTTCTTACCCATTGCAAGAGATCCGTTACCAAGTATCTATTTATCTCATCGCGCCATGGACCGAGAACACTTTTTCTAACCGTGAATTTGATCTTGCAGCATAGTTGATTTCACACAGTGATCACCGTGTTAGTGCCATCTATCCTATTGCGTTAACTTGTTAGTCTCCGAACCTGAGACATTCAACTACGAGTGTGCATGTCGGATGAGCTTAGCGCTGTAGAGAAAATTGTCGAGGAAGTTCTTATTGACCTAATGACTGAAAGGGTAATGTCTGAAAGAGATATGTCTACAAGTATTCAAGAATCATCAATGAGAGGACTGCAAGCCTCTCCATCGATGCTCATAGAGCCAACTCATCCCGACCATTAGTAGAAAATAGAACTAAACACAGAGACGACCTAGACAATGCGAAGTTGATCCTGTCCATATTGCCCGATTACATCCCACCTCTGGCTGGGGAAATGAGTCGAGATAGTGTGCCAAAGGAATTCAATTACACCATCATTACAACGTACCTCCCAAAGGGGATATGCACAGTTTGCGTACAACAAGATAAAATCACAATGTTGAAGTTTAGTGACTTCAACCTCAGAGATCGCAAAAACTACAATATGCTCACTCCGTATAAGTACCTAACCAAGACAAAGGGAAAGAACTCAAAGATAATCCCCCAGCCGTGGCCAATGAACCTCACATAGTCCACCTTGCTAAATGTCATGAAAATCCCCCACTTTGGAGGGCATCAGGAAGTCAAC
>JZKD02S1797202.1:0-20784 GCA_000966675.3 Picea glauca
TTGAAACCCTAGGTAGAAAGCACACTAGTAGGTCATTGCTATATGTCCCCATGCTTGAGAAACAATTTTAGCCATTGATAAAGGAAGATATAGCCTAGCCGTTGCTACACTTATCTCCCCTTTTCTGAGTTAGCATTAAAGTTATAGGTTGAAGAGAGGAGACGTCCTAGGCCTAGTTAAATATACACCTAGGGTTTTAACCTTTTAGGGTTTGAGAAGCCTTGCTCCTGCAACACTTTTCTCCCTTAGATATGTACTTTAAGGCTAGCCATTTTGCCAAGTGTACTTAGAGAAAGAGGAAGGAGCACGAGGCCTTGCTTAAGCAACACTAGAGTGAGCCTCCTTCCCTTAGGGTTTTGATTCTAGGGCCCTGCCATTGAAACACCTTGGAACCCTACCTTCTAGTTTCTAAATCTAAATCCTCCTGAGATCCTTTGCCCTTACTTTGACTCCATTTACCCCAAGGCACTGATATTCTTTCCAACGTTGAGCTTGTAGTGTGTAAAATCATCTTTCAAACTTTCAAATTCTGAAACCCTAACTAACCCTAACGCCACTAACTAGGGATGACGTCATACCTGATGCAACAACCCTTCTAACTCAGCAATTAATGATGATGTCAAGCATTTATTGAGCTATTGTTGATAGAAAATACTGTTGGCTTGTTCATTTTGTGATAGATATTGATGAATTGGTAAATTTTCATTGGCTAATTAGTAAAACGTTGACCTCATCTTATCTGTTATATTGCTTGTTGAATGAAATCAGATAATCAAGAAGTACTAACCTTTTGAATTATAGCCTGCAAAAATACGTATAGTGCTATTATTGTCTTGTTCCAGGAATGTGTTCTCAACAAGGACTTCACTTCTTTATTGGCTAATTAGCCGGGTTATCTGATACTGGTGGTAACCTGAGAGGAGAGAAAACCTTATTTATTGACCTTATATTCTTTGCCTCTTCAAACTCTAGGCTAGCGGGGACATCTCCCTTGGGCTAACCTCCCTAAATAGAAAGAGCCCCCCCATTGAGGTGACATTGGGTGGGGTGGTTCCTGTTACGCCAGTTTGACCCTTATCCTTTAGCCTTGTAACCTAAAATACAAAATGCGTGATAACAAGCCTCCCGTTGGAGGTCCTGAGTTCGAATTCAGAGAAGACCAAATTTTTTGTGCAATCAAACTAACCAATGCTTGGGTGCCATGTGGCAGCCCATGACTGGGCCACGTGGCATCTTCTCATTCATCGATTGATGCCAAATGTAAAACGCTGATTGGTCCAAGTGTCAACGTCCTACCCTACGACCTGTCTTCCTTGTCAGTGTTCGTATCCTTCCATGTGTCACCGTATGGACGTGCCATGTGCCTTCATATGGACGTGCCACATCAGCTGTACGGATGTGCCACATGTCACCCTTGTAGTGGTGACATGTGTCACCTCCTTGTTGGTCCACCTGTACCTTCCACATCATCAGTCCGTACGCACAACCAACTTGCCACGTCAGCTGTACGGAACCTGCCACGTCTGTGCCGAATGTACTTCCATGTCAGTTGTATGACGATACAGCCTGTACAGTCAACTACCACGTGGCACCGTATAGTCAACATTTTTTGCCTGTTTGGCAAAACGAACATATCACCATAACTTGAGCATACAATGTATGTTTGAGCCTATTCAACTTGCGCAGGGTTCGTATCAACGAGGCCTATGCATATGTCCATTTTGAAGCCATTATGAGAGCTTTGATTTTTAGGCCTTTCTGAGCCCCATCAAGCTCCTAGATCCGATTATGGATCAGGATCGACCCGATATATTACAGAATCCTCTGTGGAACTTTTCTCCCAATAATTTTCTCACCAATGTTTGACATGGGGGAGATCATTAAGGAGTGTGAAGGTGATCTTTTCCTGGTCGAAAAAATTGTGAACAGAGAAATAACCTTCTAGCAGATTTAACCATTTTTCTAGGGCATTCACATCTATCTGTCCTTTAAATAAAGGAATATCAAAATTGAATTGTACCTTGAAAGGAGAGGTACCTCCAAAGTGGCATTTTGATTAAGAAACGCCTGTTGTTATTGACATGCGTTGAAGGATGTGGGAAAAATTCTCCATCATTTTGTCCCTCTGTCGTGTGAGAGCTTGCTCAAGAAACAAATTAATATAATCTTTTGCTCTGTAATTTTTCTTTTCTTCTACCATACAGGGTTTGTTGGGCATGAGAGAGTGATTTTTCTCAAGAGAAACAAGATCAAGACTCAACTTGCTATACTCGAACCTTGTTAGGGACATGCACTGAAAAACGATCAAGAGCAGCTTGCTTTGATACCACTGATCCAGATTAGTTTCGACACAAAACGAGAGCAGAGATATAAAAAATAAATGTACAGATATATACCAGATATCCAATAATATAATAGATATATAACCATAAACACATAGATACAATAATACACAATTTCTATTAATGAGTGAAATGTACAAAACTGTAGAAATACAGAGTGAAAGACTCGCTAGAATGGTGGTAGCTTATTTTTGAGAAGAGAAGTGACATCTAATCACATTCAAAATAAGATGATTATTGTTACAATGAGGCTCTAAAGGAATTTTTAACATAAAGAAAATCCAAAACCCTAACCCCAGAAGATGAAAATCTAACAGTTTTGTGGACCCCATTTTGGGTAGTTTGGTGCATCAACTTCTCGAGGGCGTAACTTTGGCATACGATCTTCTTTTGGGGCGCACGATAGATCGTTGGGAAGGTATCGACGAGGAGATTAATTTTGGGGGCTCAATTAGAGCCTTTGTTTATTTTTGAGGTTCTCTATCATTAAATGTTTTTGTTTAGGCCCGCCCTCAAAATGGCCCCAAAAGTTTAGGAACCGAAAAACGGCTAAAAATAGTAAATTGCCAAAGAACTGGTTTGAGCCAGTTGGAATAGGTGGGTGACCACCGATATCCACATGGATAAATACTCCCTCCTTAGGAATCAATGGTCTCCATTGTGTTGAGTTCCTGGGGGAGAGGGTAAAGCGTTCGTTGAATTTGAACCTTGGTGAGCTGCTTTACTTGCTGGAGAAGTTGTAGTGCTTGGCTTGTTGAAGGCTATCACGAACCTGTTGCTAGCGGGATTGAATCTATTAAACCAACCTATTATATCTTGGATTGACTGGGAAGTTTGTAGGCACCCTCGTAGGTGAAGAAAAAATATCTTCTTTCTCTTTTTCAATCTCCTTCTGCTAGATAGAAAGGTCTTGGGCAAAGGTTGCAGTGTCTTTCTGTTCACCTTTTGAAAAAATTATGAAGAAGTTGAATTTTGTAGTATGAAATACTACCTTGTGACACTTTTTAGGTGGGACAGTAGTTGGAACTACCTGTGGTATCCTGTAGAAATGACCCCCTAGAGTAATAATGACAATATGGGGTCAAGGATCATAGATAGCATGGCGCTTCCAGATATATGACTGGCCCAAGAAAACATCACAGACATCTAGCAGGGAAACAACACATAATACCTCATCCTTGAAGGGATAGATGCTGTATGACAATCGAAATTGCTGGATGACATGAAGATCACGCCCCTAACAAATCTGCCCAATGTTGTATGGTTACAGGTGTGGTGTTGTCGACACTCCCAACTGTTTGATGAACTATGCTGAGATGGGGTTTTTCTGGCTTCCGCTATAAACAATGAAATGCACGGGGTACCCTTTAACCACATCTATGAATGGAAGAGGCACTCTTCCTCTTCACTATATGTTGGTTCTTCTGGTTGAATTGTTGCGGTCACAACAATAACAGTGGGGTCTACTTCAATGATCTATCTTCTCACATTATTTTATGAATCTGGGTTCATATATATTTTTTTGATCTCGACCACCAATGAATATTTTGAGCGACATTCATCGGTGTTGTTCTAGGGGATTTTGTGGAATTTGCACCACTTTCCAATGTCCTTCTTTGTCTTTCTGTGACCCTTATTTTCCTGTGGCTTAGACTGATTTTTGGGAGGCTGTTTGTTAGGGTCGTATTTATCATACTTTGGTTGTTGCGGATTTGCAGACCCAAACATCATTTTTTTTTGGTGCCTAAATTTCTTTTTGATTTTGACAACATGTCGATAGGCAGCTCCTAGCGATGAGGTGTCTAGAAACTCCATTTTAGTTTGGATGTACCTGTGTGGATCCCCAAGGTATTTCAGAACCAAATGTCACTGAGAATATTTGATACCCATATTGGTGTGCAATGTATGTAAGGTATTGGTGAGCTCTGGTACTTCTTGGCCCCTCTCTTGACGCATCGTGGTCCATATCATGTATTGGTCGTCATAGTTACCAACCGGGTAATATTGTTCCTTGACCGCATCCATAAAAAATTACCAAGTGGGATTGAACCCATATATTCCAGACTCCTCTGTGGAACTTTTCTCCCAGTTTTTTCCCACCAATTTTTAACATGAGGGAGATCCTTAAGGAGTGAGAAGGTGATCTTTTCCCTGGTGAAAAAATTGTGAACAAAGAAATAAACTTCTAGCAGATTTAACCATTTTTCTAGGGCATCCACATCTATGTGTCCTTCAAATATAGGAATATCAAAATTAACTTGTACCTTGAAAGGAGAGGTACCTCCAAAGTGGCCGCTTGATGAGGATGCACCTATTGTTATCGACATGCATTGAAGGATGTGGGAAACATTCTCCATCATTTCGTCCCTCTGTCGCGTGAGAGCTTTCTCAAGCCAAATATCAATAGAATCTTCTTCTCCGTCGTTTTTATCTTATTTTTCCATGGAGGGTTTCTTGGGCGTGTGAGAGAAATTTTCCTTAAGAGAGACAAGCTCGAGACCCAAATTTCTATACTTTGACCTCGTCAGGGACATGCACTAAAAAATGATCAAGACCAACCTGCTCTAATACCACTGATCCAGATTGTTTTCGACACGAAATGAGAGCGGAGATATAAAAAAGAAATGTAAAGAGATATACCATGTGTCGAATAATATAATATATATATATCAAATATATAAACATAAACATAGAGATATAGTAATACACAATTTCTATTAATGAGCAAAATGTACAAAACTGTACAAATACAGAGTGAAAGACTCGCTAGAATGGTGGCAACTTATCTCTGAGAAAAGATGTGACGACTACTCACATTTACAAGAAGATGATGATTGTTACAATGAGGCTCCAAAGGCCTTTTTAACATAAATAAAATCCAAAACCATAACCCTAGAAGATGAAAAACCAATAGTTTTGTGGACCTGTTTTGGGTAGCTTGGTGTATCAACTTCCCGAGGGTGCAACTTTGGCATACAATCTCCGTTTGGGGCACAAGATAGCTTGTTGGAAAGGTATCGATGAGGAGCTTCATTTTGGGGGCTCAATCAAATCCTTTGTTATATTTTAGGTGCTTGATCATGAAACAAAAATTGTTTAGGCCCTCAAAATGGACCCAGAAGTTTAGGAACCGAAAAACTGCTAAAAATAGTAAATTTCCAAAGAACTGTTTTGAGCCAGTTGGAATAGGTAGGTGGCCACATATATCCACTTGGATCACTAGCTGGAATTTCTATAGGAGTCATTAAATCGTGAAATTATCGAGTACTGTGAAGTAATATTCTATATATATGTACATGTAAACTAGTATGGAAATGTGCAGTGAGGACGATGTAGTTGTAGGGGGAGGGGAATGTAACACCCCAATTTTAATCCCTATATTAAAAATGCATATTTGTAAATATGATGAATGGATGAGAGCCAAGTGATGTAATATGTAAACATTAAACATTGAAAAATAATAAAATAAAATTTATCACCTAGTGCAAATAGCTAAGGATAGAGTCATGGAGGGTTATGTTTCCATGAGAGAGGGGGATAAGGGGGTGTTTAAGGGAAACTCTACATGCCTAGAATCCTATGTCACCTCCATCAATGATTTTTTTATTAAATATTTTCCCCTTTGAATTATTAAAACCAATCATTGAATGGATGTAGAAGGTTGGTGAGAAAGTCATCTCACCTAGTTAAGTGAGAATATGCTAAGTACACTCATGATGGAAATTGTATCATTGAATGCATGTAAGAAGTGGGTGAAAGAGTCATCTTACCTAGTACTTATTGAAGCATGGGTTGGGTACAATATTTTTAGGGAATTGTGATAGTCAAGCATAAATGGAAGAAAAAGAAAAGGAAATTCAATTAGAGGGAGAGAGGTAATTTTACATCTTGGGAGAAGTGGGGAAAAACAATTTTTGTGATGGGAAAAGATGAAACAACCATATTGCATGTGGAAAAAACTTGTTGGAGATGATAATTTCAGAACTAGGATTTCATGCATGTGAGGAGTCCTTGTTGAGAAAGTACCCAAGATCATGTGAGAATGATGATGTGAGCACTCTTGTTACAATTGGATTCTCATGAAGCCCCCAACTGAAATATTCTTAGCTAGTCTGTGATGGATCTCTAGAGGGGATGAGAATTTTTCGAGGGATTGTGGTGCAAGAAGGAAATTCTATTGCTTGGGTTGTGTAGATAGATGGGGAATAGAAATAGGTGTTTTGGATTTCTATAGGAGTTACATGATTGTTAATTTATAGGGTATTGGGTTTTTTGAGTGGACAATAGCCATCCATAGAATCCATTCTTCCTATGGACTCATAGCCCTAGAATGAGGGCTATCTATTGCTGAGATAACTGGACCAAAAAATTCTATGATTGGGTGGAGCATCCATTGTTTGCAACTAGTTGTGTAAATATTTACAAAGATAAGTTTTTTGGTCACTATGTTTATTTACTGTTTTAATGTTGTGTTTAACTGTTGCATTTTATTATCTATTTGCGCATTTGAATGTCGTGTATGCTTAAAAAATACACATGCATAAATGTTTTCATGGTTAGTTTCATGAGTCTGTATGTCATGTTACATGAATTCATTTAAATTGGTATCAGAGTATGTTGTTTTGCATAGGTGACAGGTACATTACACTAGAATCTTCCTAAATCCTCAAGAGGTGGGATGTGGTAGTTTGAGGCGTCTTATTTGGCCCTGGATCCCTAGAATATTTTTACTTCAACTAAGGCTTGACTTTCCCCCCTTGACCATATCAAGGCCTTAAGACCCATACTTAATGCTCAAAACTAGTGAGGGAACTAACATCCTTTATTAGAGGCCAATGATACCCTCCATAGGTAACATGTGGTGCTTTGAGGCATTTTTCATGGTTCTGGATGCCTCAAAGATTTCTTTAGGAACTAAGGCATTACCTTATTCCATAGATCATTTCCAGGCCCCTAAGATACATAATACTCCTCAAAACTACCTAGTGGCACCACATCCCCAATCATGGGCCAAGGTTACCCTTAGAAGGCCATGTGTGGTTGTTCAAGATATCCTTCTTAGTCCTAGATGGCTAGAATCTTCCTTTAGGGACTAAGGTTCATGTTTCCTCCATGGCCATTTCCAGGGCCCTAAAACCCATGTTTAAGGTAACATTATTTTCCCCAGATGACTAAAATATTTCTTCAGGGCCTAAGGCCAGGGTTTCCTCCCCCGACCATGTTCAAGGCATTGTAACCCAAAACTAGTGCTAAAAACCTTCTAATAGAGCCCATATTCCCTCTTAAAGACTAAAGATCCCATAGAAAGGTCCTATGGTGGTTCAAGTCCTCATTCATGTCCCTTCAGCCTTATAATATTCCTTTACCGCTTGAGGCTTGATTTTCCTCCCCTAACCATGGTCTAGGAAATGAGATTCATACCTAGATCTCAAAACCTTCTAATGGTTCCCATATCCCAACTAGGAGGGAGATAATACTCTCAAGACATTACATGTGATGGTTTAAGGTGTTATTCTTGGATTTGGATGCATGGTAGATTACTTTAGGTCATAATGCTCGATTTTACTCATCCCATACTTGGTGCTCAAAACCTTCTAATGGTGTCCATATTGCAACTCAAAGAACAAATATCCCACAAAGATATCATTTGTGGTGGTTTGAGGACTCATTGATGGCTCTTGAGCCCTACAAGCTACTTTTTAGGTCTAATGAACAAGTTTCATCACTTGAACTTGGTCCACGTCTTTAGATTGATACCTACTTCTCCAAAAACCCTAATGGTGCCAATATGCCCACTAAGAGGTAAAGGACACATTTGGGAGGTCATGTGTATGGATTCAAGGTGTTTTCACAATTGATGATTTCATGTGATTTCAAGGTGTTGTTTTTGGCCCTAGATGCACGAGTGCAAGGTGTTGTTCATGGCCTTGGCCTATGATTGGGGATGTCAGTGCCATTAGGTGATTTTGAGCAGATACAAATGTTTTTTTTGGTCTACTTTTTGGTCACCTCAAATGTTTATAAGGATGTGTTGTTACTAGGAGCATGCACATGTTCTTGTAACATGTGCACACTATCAATAACACACACATGCTCTAGAATGCATGTACCTTCTTTTCATTTCAATTTTTTTGGTAAGGAGTGACAACTCTAGGATACATGTTTACTGATTTGGTTGCCTCGAATTTAGGTTTAGAGTTTTGGGTTGCAAATACATTAAAACCTTCATTTTTCTGAATACCTCTCAATAAGGGCTGCAAATACATTAAAACCTCCATTTTTATGAATGCCTCTCAATAAGGGCTACAAATACATTAAAACCTCAATTTTTCTAACTACCTCTCAATAACTCTATTTTTGACGTTATTTTTGTATAGGTTACATAAGTTCGTCATTGATGAAACTATAGACACATAAAGAGTTGACTATGTAGATCCCAAATATATAATTAAACAAAAAAGTCACATTCTTTACTTTTTTAAATGTATTTTTTTCTTGACACATATCAAAATTTTAAAAGACACAGCTCATTTATTCTTTCTATAACTTTTTATCAACTAAACTGTTTTTAAAATAAGTCATACGCCACAATATTATAGACTAATATCTACAATATTAAAAACAAATAAATTTGTTTGATAATGTTAATACCCTTGTACATTGTAGTAATGCAAGGCCTTGCAATTTCAAGGATATAATGACTTTCATAATTCTAAAAAAATATAAAATTAACATTATAAATTTTGAAAAAATAGCCGAGCACTAGAGAAATGTATTCTCTACAATTCTACAATGAAAATTCCATCATTAAGGTACTCAACACCTGCACTAATGGAAACATATGCAATATATTTTGCATGAAAAATAACATACCATTGTTAGAAAAACTCAAATTTCACATAGTCTTACACAAATTCTATAGATAAGAATTATATATTTGGAAATCTAATTCAATTTCTTACATTTCATATTTTTACACCATATTCAAATTCATTGTGAAAGTACCTCAAATCATCCCTCCAATTTAACAAACTATTCTTTTTCCATGTTTGCATTGCCACTAACAAGTCATGAGAGACCATCATTAGCTTGCACCCACACTCAATCCATTTTGTAACACATTTCATTATCTGTTTTTGGATATGTGTAATGCAACAAGAAAAACAATCTCAATACCACAATCAATTTAAATGGTGACATTTAAGTAGGGATACCTCATGATTAATTGGTGAAGCTATGTCTTTCTTTGCATAAGAGAGGGGAAAATTTCAAGTCCCCCCACTATCTTAAAACAAGTACTTGTACTACATTAATGTGAAGTCATGGTTACAACTCCACATTGATCAATCAAACACAAAGTAGACATTGAAAATAATGATCCCTATAAATATAATTAGGTATTGGGTTAGGAGGGACTTCTACACAAGCCGCATAATATATGATGCTAACATGTGCAAGCCGCATAATATATGATGCTAACATGATGCTAATGTTAATATTTCAATTTTTTTCAACAATATTATATATATTTTTATTCCAAATTAATTAAATATATACATATGTCTATCATATAATTTCAATTTTGTTTTTTATTTTTAAAAATGATAAACAATAGTTTATAACATGAATAAGGTATGTGTAATAAGAAAAATATTTTAATTTAAAAAAAAATGAATTATTTTTATTTTTTAATTAATAATAAAAATATATTTTTCAAAAATCAAAATATTGTGAATTATATTAAAAATAGTCATTTTTTTTCTTTCAAAATACCTATACATTTAAATTATATTTTGAATGGTTTATTATTGAATTTTCATACTTTTAGTAATTTGTAATTTAAATTATAATTAATGTTTTGATTAGGATTATTATTCAAACAATATGATAAGAAGGTTACTATTTGTTAATTGTTTATTTTAATGGTTTCTAGTCTAAAATAAAAAAAACATAATAAATCTTATTCATAATATCCTAATTAAAATAAAAGTAAGTTTAATGATTAAGAACATGTGATTCCTCTTATAATTCTTTTTTAAAATTCATAAATTCAAATTTAAGATAAATATCTATACCTTCCTAAAAAAATTGTTTATTCAGATATAAGTTCCAAGTTCAGATATAAGTTCCAAGTACTGATAAAGATTTTTGCCTTTTTCAAATTTCTCTCTTATTGATTTTGTTCCACAGTAAACAAAAATTACACGGTAGATCTATGGCTTCTTCAGCTGAGCACCTTCACTGGGAAGATTTTGAAGTGATGGACTTTGTATAGGTAAATTCATCGTCTGCCCAAATCCGAATGGAAACAGAGGATCATATTCTGTGTCTCCAACATTCATGGGCAGCTGATCTACTCTCCTGAACCATGTCCTCGGCAGAGTCCCCTCAAATTCGTAGTCACCAAAAATCACGTCACTAACTCCCTGGCCCTCGCTGCCTGGCAGCCATGCAACAACTAAAGCATCCATTTCATCAAGGTAAGGCTCCACAACTAAGGGTCTGCCCGATATCAGAATCACCAGGCATTTCGTCTCATTGCAAACGTTCTGTATTACTCTGATTCCGCCCGGAGAAATTGTCAGATTCTGGTTATTATCGCCATTGGTATCCACATATGGACTCTCTCCCACCACCACAACGCCATAAGAAAACGGTCCGTTGCCATAGAAGAAGTTCGAATCTGGATTCTCTTTAAAAACCACTTCAGTCCCTTGGTCTGCGAGTACTGCTGTTTGTATAGCTTCAAGGATGGTGGTTCCCGCGTTCTGGCCACTATTTCTTAGATTGCTAATAGTCCATCCTCCACACTGGTAAGCCAGATTGTTTGCGTGGCTCCCTGCCACCAGTATCTTTGGAACATTCTTGCGCAGAGGTAATAGTGGCTCAGAAGGCGTCTTTCCATTTTTTAGAAGAACTAATGATTTACGAACAGCCTCTCTGGCTAATTGCCGGTGTATCTGTAAGAGAAAAACATCCCCATGAATTTCCCAACAGTTATCTTAATTCTCTGTATACCCAACAGTATAACATCCCCATGAATTTCGAATTAGATAATATAATACATACCTTGTTGCCAAGCAAGGATAACATCGATCGATTTGCTCTTGGATTCTCAAACAACCCGGCTGTGAATTTAACTCTTAAGATCCTGCGAACAGCGTCGTCTATCCTGCCCATTGGAATCTCCCCACGGTTCACAAGTGCTCCAAGATTACTCGTGAACGATTGGAAATCGTAGGGAACCATTACCTTCGATTAATTTTGATGCAATACTGTTAGACTATCTCTGATCGACCTTGAAAGAAATTGCTTTAAAAAACTTGTAATTCAAGAATGAAAGAATAAAACAACAGGCTTCAGTAGTACTGTTATACCATGTCAATGCCCGCGTTGATGGAAGCAAGAACACTGTAAGTATAGTTTGAGCGCGGGGGTGATGTGATCTTATCGATTCCTTCCCAGTTTGAAAGAATAAATCCCTGCATCATCGTAAAAAAATGATTCCCAACCTAACTAAATCAAATGCCAATGCCAGTGTACACTAATGAGATTATATATATTATATGTGTTACCTGAAATCCCATTTGATGTTTCAGAACACGGGTGAGAAGGTCGTAGTTGGCATGCATTTTTACCCCGTTCCAACTAGATAAAGACGCCATGATAGTGGAGATCCCCTTTGCCAGGGCAGCTATATAAGGGTGCATGTGGATGTCGTAAAGCTCTGAATAGTCTACAAGAGTATTGTTCTCGTTTATACCCTTGTTTGTTCCTCCATCGCCAACAAAGTGCTTGGCACATGCCACCACGTTCGACCTGCATATCATCATCCATACGACCTCAGTAATATTTCATTTCTATTGTCCCTGAGATAGGCGATGCGCTATACTGACAGGTGAAAGGTGAAGGAGCCGAAGAGAAGAGAGGTGCTCAAAGGGAGTAGTATAGAAGATCCAGGCGACCATTCAAGGCCATTTCCGAACAAATTCTGAATCTACCTACTTTGATTCCTGCACTTTTGGAGTTAATTTCAGTTCTTTCCAACTTTTTGGGTCCAGACCAGAGGGAAAATGATCCAGATGACTTTTCCAACTGGTGTATTGTGCACTCCAATTAGAGTTTCAAATGAGTTTCAGCCCTGCCGTAATGTGCACTCCAATTAGAGTTCCAAACGAGTTTCAGCCGTACCTTCCCAGCACAGCGTTTTGATTTCTTCATGTTCCTTGTGGTTTTATGTAATGCTGTATGTTTCATTGCTGTAATTTTGTTTGTGCTCATTTGTTTTTAACTATTAGTATGATACATTAGGTTTTGCAATTTAGTTCAGCTGTTTCCTAATTGTTCACACATCTGGAACAATATTCCATAGTTGAATATATTATAAATAGAGGCGACAAACTTTCAGATTTACTTATTTTACTTTGGGTTTTTAATTTTTTAAATGATTTGTTTTCTTTCATGATGGATTCAGTTGAAGATCTAAAACATTAGAACAATTCTATTAACCACTCCCACCACAAAAACCTCAAATCACTAAATATATAAACTTTAAAAATTAATTGAAAGTTAGATAAGCTCTTTATGTATACTTCCCTGAATTTATGTAAATATGTATATCTAAAACCAGTTTTAGATGAGTTGTCCATGGGCAATCCCCAATGCATCTTCTAAATTCATGGGATTACTCTAAGAGAGGGTTTACAGATCATCTCCACTACACATTGAAAGATTTGGATTTAGATGAATTTGGGCTTATCGTTTATATTCACTTCCAGTCCTAGGGTTACGCATAATGTAATCTAGGCTGTAAATATAGAAATCCCAAAATTTTAAATGAATTTGTACCTGTAGTTATATTCAACTCACTCAATTCTGAGTGGATTCAATCGCCCACCCCACTGAGATGGGTTTTCCTTTCATTCTGAGCATTCTCGAARGTTGATGGACCATCCTTACTCAGAACAACTGGACTTACACGGATTTAAATTTGTCWRARTTAATCTCTATTCAAATTTTGTTAATATTCATATCCATTTGTCAGCTGAKCTATTGAMYTGTGATGCAATGGTAAATTATTGAGGGGTTWATCTTGGTAAATTCAATTCCTTTCTCAAAAGAAGGTGTTTATGTCATTTATCTGATCATGACAATTAGACACCCAAGATTAAGATTAACAATAAATTTACCCATTCARCTAAAAACAAAAAAGAGAGTAATTGTAAAAATAAAAATGGAAATATTCATTTCAACCAATGCTGTCTGTAAAGCTGATGGATCACTACCACCTTGATTCTAGATGGATCCAATTTMTGGAATATTCAAACCACCCAATGCATAAAAGAAAATTAAAATACATACCCTCCTCCCTCTAACATCACCACCACCCTGATTCTAGATGAAGATTCTAGATGAATGCAATTTCTGGAATATTCAAAGCACCCAATGCATAAAATTTTAGATGAATCCAATTTCTGGAATATTCAAAGCACCCAATGCATAAAAGGAAAATGAAAATACGTACCCTCCTCCATCTAAGTATACTGGTATATCTATATTCAAAGCACCCAATGCATAAAAGAAAATTAAAATACATACCCTCCCGCTAGGTATGGATAGCCATTTGGATGCTCTAAAGGAGGGGATCCCTGTAAGCCTGTAATAACTTCTGTCATGCTGCGTACCACTTCGGTATCCTCACTATAGCTTTCGTAGCACCGGCCCCATCTCGGATCACGGCACACCTGCAGGTCCAAAGTTTCGCAATCTCTTTATCAAACAGTGATTTCAAGGCTTAATGTAAAATTAAAAGATCTCATGCATACGCACTAATCATGGCCGGCTCAAGCGAATTCTTCAAGAATCATTCACTTACGGCGAGGCAAGGTGCAAAGGAATATTGCATCCCCGTGGCCCTGACTTCCAATGCAGTCGCCATGCCGATCCTCCTCACCAGTTCTGGATCCCTACAGGGTATGTAAATAAAAATATTATATTCCATCATAAACATGAAATCTCAAGGTGTAAACACAGCATGATAAACATAAGTTACTATGTAAACACATCATGATAATCGATAAAAAGTAGCAATAAAAACAAAGATTACTTCCGGAACATCGCCAAAATAAACCAGAAAAAAAAATGAAAATTCGACGATGTTACCAAAACGATCTATAGTACTGAGCGCATTAGGGCTCAAGAACTGTTTTAGCTTGCCTGGTTGCACCGAGGCCTATGTTATGGGGAAAGATGGTAGCTCCATGCACATTGTTGTGCCCATGGACTGCATCTGTGCCATAAATAATAGGAATCCCGAGGCGCGTACTCATAGCTGCGTCCTGAAATCTATCTATCATGTTCGCCCACACAGCGGCCGTTGCTCGAGGTTTAGGCTTGCTTCCGTCTGCATTCATAACACTCCCTGCATTTCAAATTTTCAAGAAGACTGTTAGGCTGATGGGAAGAATCCCATGAAATTCAGAGAATTGGGTCTTATAATTTCATATCTATAATTCTATAATTGTTGTCTATGATCCCCAAAACCCATACGATAAATCAAGAATTGCAGACCTATGGCGAAGTCTCGGATGATTGCGGGGCTGGAAGCTACAACAGAGCGTTCGATTTGGGTCATCTGGCCAATCTTTTCTGGCAAATTCATGCGGGACAATAGGTCTTCTACCCGAGCTTCAATAGGTTGCTCAGAATCCCTGTAGACAGGCAGGGAATCGGCATCGACGCCCTTAAAGCCATTCCAATGCATGCAGAGGGCGGCCATTAACACAGACAGTAACAGTGTTGCCATCTTAACGATCCAACTGCTCTAGTAGTCCATGCCTATTTGATAATCATTCGCACAGGACTAAACTTCCCTCTTAACCGTTTTTATTTTCAAGTCGCCGATGTGATGAACCAACAAACCTCCAACAACCTTCTCTCCTCTCTCACTTGTCGATTGAAATTCGAAACTACTACCAGCTCATACGCAGCCTTCACCTCTATTTTTTCTACATTGTTTGTGTGAAGACTCCGAATGCATGGAACTTTAAAATGGAGTTGGTTAGATGTTTCAAGAAATGAATTTTTTTAGTGGGAATTAGGTGATATAAATTTACACAAATCATTATTTTTTTTGTTCAGTCAGAATTTATTTTTGAATGCAGAAATGGATTTAGTATGCTGAAAAACTCTCAAGATACTTGGTATATACAGAAGTAATCACTTAAATCTACTAATCCAACAATTTTTAGCTGGATTTCTGATAAATATCCCCTGAAAAAATCTTCATTTCTTAGAATCTTTAGCCTACAGCCTTTGAAACATAAGCATCAAAGTACTCTTTAAACAAAGCAATATATTGATAAAATTCTTTTGATGTACAATTGATTCCAATATTTACATATTTAAGATAACTTTCAGTACCAATAGCAACATATTGATAAATTTCTTTTGATGTATAATTGATTCCAATATTTACATATTTATTTTTTAAGTTTGCTGTATTTTTCTTACAAATTATTCTTCTTTCAGTTTTCTTGGTATGATTATCTTGAGAAAACAAAGATTCAATTTAACACAATTTTTTGGAATTGATTGAATGCTTTCTTAAACTTCTCCTGAATTGGAAAATAATTCATTGATTTCTTCATCATTTTCTTTTTACTTGAAAAGTGTTCTTATCTTGAAAATCCTTTGGATTGAACAATGATGCAGCAACTGCCAACTGCCAAAGAGTCATCTTTTTTATTCCTTTCTCTTGGGATAAAAGATAAATTGAACTAACTAAATTATTTAATTCATTGATTTCTTCATCATTTTCTTTTTACTTGAAAAGTGTTCTTATCTTGAAAATCCTTTGGATTGAACAATGATGCAGCAACTGCCAAAGAGTCATCTTTTTTATTCCTTTCTCTTGGGATAAAAGATAAATTGAACTAACTAAATTATTTCATCGGTTCATTTAATCTTTTTTCATATAATTTTAGTCTTTCTTTCTTGATTTTGTATTTTTGAGTAACATGATTTACAACTAGTTCTAGTCGCCAGTTATAATCAAATGTTCATCCATTGGATATTTTCATTTCCAAAGCCAAGATCATCCATTGGATAACACCTCATATTCTAGCTCATTATTTGTGCAAGGAAATTCCAATATTATGGAATGCGGGTGTATAATTTTTTTAGGGATCTTAAGTATAATTCCAACACCACTTCCAGAATTGGAACATGCACCATCAAAGGACATTATCCAAAACCCTTTGAAAGAATTTTCTTCCTGATTTATGTTGTTCTTGGTCCACCAAGATATAATTCCCGCATCGACATAGCCTTGCATCAATTCATTGTCTTTTTTCTTGAAAGAAAAATGTTTTCTTGGTTCACTGGGAACTCTCATAATTGTTCCATCCTTATTTGGTAACATAATGCAACTCCCATCATTCATGATGTAACCCCCAATCATTCGAGAACAAACTCTTCCAAGAACCACTCCATAGGCTGGAGGAAGATCAAAAACTGTGATTGTGAATAGAGTTGTGATATGTGGAGCAATAATTATCCATCCATAGAAATCTTTGATTTCTCCATATGCAGGAACTTTTCTTAAATCTATGGAATAAATGATTTCACCAGTTTCAAAGTACTTTGTACAACCCATCACCAATGATTCCATGACTAATAATGGCATGGTGTTATTTGTGGCTCTTGTATCAACCATGAAATTATGAAGGAAAACATCATGATTTTCTTTTGTGAGATAGAAAGGTGGGACTTCAACTTTCGTTCTGTTTAGATGTCTCTATTGTTGTCTTGAAGCCGATGCAACAAATTCCATTCTATCAATTGGTTCATCTAGAAATTTAAGAATATTTTTCCTCCGTTAGGGAATTTTCACAACTTCCATGAATGGAAAAGTAATTCTTAATTTTGAAATATTATATATCACACTATATTTCATCTATGGAGGATTTTTCGATTGATTTACAATCAATTGTTGCTTACTAGCATCTGTTCCACTTGTCCTCACTTTTTCTCTCTCACATTTTGTTTTTATTTTCCATTTTCAAAATTATCTTTTGTTTTTTGTTTATTTGTTTGTGCTATGGTCTGCACAACATTATTTTGTGAGATATTGTTTTCTTCATTTTCCTTAAATATATACATGGATGATTCGCATTCATCTGTCTATACAGATTCAAGAATTTATTCTTGAATGCAATCATCCTCTTGATTAAAATGTTGGTCTTCAAAAACATCTTCTAATATTACAACAATTGGATTAGGTGCTCTTGGCGCCCTTTGTCTGAATTCATCGGTGGTACCATCACCTCTGATCCTCTATTCTTGAACCATATTTCTTCTTTGCTTAGACAACCTTGGATTATGAATATGATTTCCATTTCTCCTCAATCTTGTTATTTCATTTTTCATTTTCCAGATGGTCTAATTCATCTGAGTTATTTCCATCCTATGTTTAATTTATTGTGTTGTAGTAGGATCATTATTTACATTTTGGATAATTCCTTTGAAAAACCCTCCTCCAACTCCTTGATTTTCAGTGTGATGTGTTTTTTAATCTTCATTTTTCTTTGAACTTGAAGCTTCTTTATTTGAAATGGCCAACTCATCCATTTGTCTTTGGACTCTTCCAAGAATAATGTCAAGGTCAACTCTTGTTTCCAACATAATCTCTTCCATTTATGTAGCCTTTTCCATTGCTTCACGTAAGATTTCAATTTGAGAAGTTTTGATTACAAACTTTACATTAGAAGGAATCACACTCTTATAACACCCAAATATCATAGGAGCATAAGGATTTTTTTCTTTCTTATAAAACCTTAGATTAAAATATTGAATTGTTTCATTCTTTTTCAGACACATTTGAGTAAATTGTGTGAGAAGAGTATGGTATGCCACCAGGGGAGCATACATATTCAAAAAAATTGTTTCAATATCATCAAATGATCTAATTGATCTTGTATGTAAGGATGTATACCATTCATATGCTTGACCCGTCAATGTCTGAAGAAACAATCTTACCATTACATCATCATATTAAATTAGATGAAAATCACAGATGTCCAAAAATAAATCCATATGTCTTTTGGGATCTACTGCTCCATCTCTTGAAAATACTGGTAATACTCCTTACAAAATATTTGGGAGTTCATGTTGTTCTCCTTGAAGGTTAAGAGGGAAATCTCTAACTCTTATTCTTGGCCAACGTCTTTCTTCGTGTATTTCTTCATAGTTTTAGTTTCTATCACCCATAACTGAATATTTCTCTTTTTCTTCAAAGGAATCTGCTTTAACTTCTAGAATATGAAATTGTTTTCTTTTGCTTCTAGTTATCGGACCCTTATATCCTTCCAGTTTTCAATTTATTTTTTCTCTTCTTTGTGCTTGTCCTCTTGGAATTTTTCTTTCTTCTTCTTGGACAAGATTTTTCCAAGATATTTCTAATTCTTCACGAGTTTGGGACGTTGTCAGCATAAGATTATACAATTGGTACAAAAAACTTCTTTGATTTCCCAATTCAACTTGTAACTAGGGTTGATCAGGTTGAGGCTAAGTCATAAGACTTTTGGTTTAAAACCAACTTTTGTCTTTGTTTCCCCAATATGGTTGCCAAAAATGTTGATGTTTGAATCTATTAAGACCAAAATGACAACCTCACGAGGATATGAATCCCCAGCTTTTTTATAGAGGTGGTACTCCTCTATAAAATTTTCAAAAGAATTTCTTTATATATCAATGTAATAATATGGGATAATGCTAGAAACAAAATCCAAATATTTATCGCTCATTAAAATTTAAAATGGCATAAAATGTTTCTATAAGAATTCTTGAGAAATGGACCAGGTACCTTAAAAATCACACTTGTTGAAAATAAATTCATTGCAGAAAATAACAAAAATTCTCACATCCATCATAATTTTAGATTTTTTTTAATCACATTCAAAATAAAAGGAAATATGGTCCAACGCATAAGATAACTTTGAAAGAGTATTACTTATTAAGATTAAACAAACAGTTTGATAACTTGATTTCAAATATCTTATACTCAAGACTCAGAGTTATAAAATACATTCAAAATCAACCCCAAAATAGTTCTCTGGGATTTCTCAAAAAATGATAGTCTTTTACAATATTAGAAATTTTAAAATGCGTTTGTACATAAATGGAATAGTATTGGGGCTCTCATAGACCATAAATATATATATATATATATAATAAAGATGAAAAAGAAAATGTGAATTTCGGACAGAGCACGAACAACAAGATATGGAGAGAAGGTCTCCTTTGCGGTCGACTGGGGATCCTTCTCTTCACACAGATCCACAGGTATCATCTACGCTACCCAAGTTGATGTTGGTTCGACTGGCATTGCATAATCATTCCATTGGTGTTTGCGCTGCGAGTGGATCTGGTTATTCCGAGTTTTCATTTTTCTTATGGGTGCATCTGTGGGGGTGTTGCATGGTGTTTTCCTTCTCATATTTGTGTTTCTCTTAGAGAGGTCTCTTTTTTATTTGCTCATATTTTTCGGTTCCTCCCTATGGGTTCTCCGGTTGTTCAGGGTTTAATGTATGCTCAGATCTAGATCCTTTTGGTGGTTGTCGATGTTTTCTTCTATCTGGTCGGGGTTATGCCAGAACTTTGAGTTCCTTTCCTTTGGGTGTGTGGTGAGGCTTTGACACTTTGAGGTCCTTGGAGTGGGCATGCAGTTCTTGGTATTACTTCTATTGGTAGGGAACTTCATCGTCGTTGCTACTTTCTGGCTCTGCTAATGTGTAGGTTTTCATACCTCTCTGACCTGCTCCTTCTGGCCCCAGGGTCTGTTTGGATTGCACGGTTTGGGTGTTTATTGTGTGACAGGCTCTCTTGTACCAGGTTTTTCGGACTTTTAGGGGTTTCTTTTAGCTTTTGTCTCTATTTTTTTACATTGGTCTTTCCAGCCAGTTCTTTCTTGTTCCTTTGGGATATTTATACCCAAGACTGGGTTGTGCCTTTGGCACCTACAAAATGTAATTTGGTTATCTTCAGATGAATAGAATTACATTTTTTTTCTGAGGAAAAAAAAAACAAGATCTGGAGAAAAGACAAAAGGAAGTTATCAAAATTCGGTTATATTTTTCTATCGAAAGAATAAATACAACTGGATGAATTCTGAAAATGGATGAAGGGATGTGATAAGTATGGAATTATTGTGATGGAATATCTCTCTCTCTCTCTCTCTCTCTCTCTCTCTCTCCATTTAGTTGTTGATGTGCCTTTTGTATCCTTTTTTGTTGTAGTTATATGACCAATATTAATTTCTTTCGTTGCAGTCTCAGAAATCTTGATTGAATATTTTTTTAACCATTATTCAATATATTCCCTTAGGGGAGAAATGGTCACCTCTTGCTTAACTTTGATGTTAAATAATTCACTTTCAATTTCT
>JZKD02S1797202.1:37111-48718 GCA_000966675.3 Picea glauca
AATTCAACAAGGTATGCCATTTTTACTATAAGTCCTTTTGTGAGAGGTTCCAAGCAGTGAAACATGGAGGAATTGCATAAAAGACACTGAAGAACATTGTGTACTATTTTCAGATATTTATTCATTACAGGTACATAATTATGATTATTTCAAGTTAGGGTTTTTGACTAATCCAAAATTAGTCATGTGAGACTAAAGTAAAGTTTGATGAAAATGCTAGTCTCTTGTTGTTGAAGTTAAGGAAGGTTTGCAGGTATGTGATCATATACACTAGGTCTATTACAAAGTTACAAATCAGATTTGAATGATGAAATTGATGACGGATTTTGGTTGAGGTACATGTTGGGTACAAGGTTGAGACAAGTAGTTGATGAGTTGGCACATACATGAGATGTATAGTTGATGATGTTGGTACATCTTGATGAGTCATAGTTTATGTGTATTTGTTGCATGATTGGTACATTTTTGGTGCATGGTTGATGCAATCATTGATGGTATATGTTGAGGTATAGGTTGGTGCATGGCTGATGCACTTGTTTATGGTACAGGTTGATTATAGGTTGTTTGGTACAGGTTGATTGGTACATGTTTACAGCAGTATATCTCACAGTGATAATGTGACAATGGTTTCATCATTCTACTTATATTTCAGGGTTGGATGGGGAAAAGACAGATGGTTGTAGTCGGAGAACATAGGGGGTTGTAGCCAGAGAATTGGGGAGTTGGAGCTTCCCTCAGGTTGTAGCCTAAGAAACTAGGGGGTTGGAGCCTCCTTCCAATTGCAGCTAGAAAACAAAGGAATTTGGTGCTTCCAATGAATATAATTATTAAAGACATATAATAAAAAGCATTCCATGGTTTTCTCCCACTTTGGGTTTTCACGTAAAAACACCGGTGTACTGTGTATGTGTATGATTGTTCATTTGTTCATTGTTTATTTACTTTGCAACTATTGGATGATAATGTTACATTGATATAACACTTGAATTTTATGGTTAAAAATGATTAAATTGATCTATTATTGATTCACCCCCCCTTCTCAATAATCCAACAATTGGAATCAGAGCAGGTTCCTTCAGAAAACAATTTAACCACTGGAAGGAGATCATGGATTATTTTGAGAATGGAGTACCATTGTTTAGTGGTCAGAATGGTTTAAAATATGAGCTATGGAGTGGAAGGACGAAAGTGTTTTTACAGGCATAGGGGTATTATATTTGGCTATCAGTCGTTACAGGATATGATAGTTCAAAAGGGCAAACACTGCAACCAAGAAGGAATTGAAGAAGAATAACAAAATAGAAATGGATTTCATTTGGGAAGGATTGCCTAATCTAGTAAGAGAAAACGTTGGTAAATGTTTATTGGCCAAAGAAATTTGGGATAAGTTACATGATAGATATTATTCACCCATCGCAAATTCAAAAAATGCCAAATAAGATGTAGGTATAGATCAAGAAGAAATATGTTCACCATGTCAAACTGATTCAGAAGATGAAGAGTACATAATCAATAGAGGTGTGTTGTTTTTATTTAATTGTGAAAAACGTGAACATCTTGAAATAGAATTCCATAAAGGAAATGAGACAAAAAAACTAATTGAAAAAGAAGACAATTATGAAGAAGAATTGATCAGTTCTTTAGAAGAACTAAGAAAAGAAAGAGAAGAAAACAAGTCACTCAAGAAAGAATTGATGAAACAAAAGGAAAGTTCTCACATTTTTTAAGAATCCCAACAGGTCATCAAGAACTAAGAACTCAACTAGAAGAAGACAGAAAGATTGAAGAAAATCTTAAAGGTCAAAAGCAGTATTTGGAAGCCAACATAGAAGCACATAAGAAAGAAACAAAAATGAGAGAAAATATATTGACAGATCATCTTAAGGAAATAACTAATGATCTAAACTAGATTGAGGCAAATTTTGGTCAAGAAGAGAAATGACTTGAAGAAGAAATAATCACATTAAAAATCAAGCTTGAAGAAGCGAAAATAATAGAAGAAGTCATGAAGTCTTAGATAATGAAGAAAGAAGAAGAGGCTGAGAAGCTTGAAGAAGAAGTTGTCACATTGAGAAGTAAAATCGTCAAGCTCAACAAGAACATTGAAGAGACATAAACATCCACATCAGTTATATAGAATGAAGAGAAGCACTCTAGGTTCCTAGAAAAGAAGAATGAAGAAAATAGAAAGAGTTATGCAGAAGTACTCAAAGGAAGGAATCATGGTCAACTAGAATCTAAGAAAACTATTAAAGATACATCTTCAAGAAGATGATCCATGTTCAAGCCACAAAGAAGCTTCAATCATGATCATGATCAGTCAAGTCAGAAATTCAGAAGGGCTACACCACACAGAAGATCATTCACTCCCGACTATGTAAATTTCTTTTATGATCATTGTTTTTATTGTAATAATTTTGGACATAAGGTTGCAGATTGCAGGGATTATAAAAATGTTCAAGCAAGAAATGTCTATGTGTCCCCACGTAACATTGAATGTTACAAATGTCATAACTATGGACACATAGCTAGTGATTTTAGAAGCATGTTCGATACTTCCATGAAAGATAACATGGATATCATATATAAGAAAGTATGGATAAGAAAACACGAAGAACAGGTGAACAAAGACCCGGTCCCAGAGATCACAATATTGGCAATAAAACGAGATGAAAAAAATTCTACAGAGAAAAAGAAAGATGTCGTATAAAGAAAGGTTTGAAAAATAACTGAAAGAAAAGAATGACAGGTAAACAAGGAATAGGTTCAATAGATTGTACTTTTAGGAATTGTAGTGAAATATGAATCCAAAGACAGAAAGAAAGAAGTCAGAGCTCAGAGAGATGATGAATCTACCAATGAAGATAATGATGAATACACATAAGACCAAGAATTGTTCTGAGCTATATGGATTAGAAGCTCTCATGTAACATGAATATTAGACAAGGGGAGTCTATGTGATAGCTGTGACAGACCAAAGAACCATCCTTTGAGCAGCTTGCAAATTTTGTGTGGACAGATCCAAAGCAGTCAATTAGCAGAAGTACAGTTCGATAGTTGTAGTAGTGAAGACTTCATGATAGTATAGTAATAAATGGGTCAGCATTATGGACAGTTGTGCGGTAGAGTCTTGGACAGTATGGACAGAGATGGATTTGTAAGAACACTTAGGAGGTTTGGACAGATGTATGACGTGGATGAGATCATGGATTCATAGGTTGGTTCAGAGAGTGGTTCAGAGACAAATGAACATTATGGATGTTAATTACACAGGAAATGGCTTGAACAATGCTAATGGATTCCAAATTGACATATATTTTTTGGAAACATGTAGTGCATACAACAATTCACATTCAAAACAAAGTAATGCTCAGAAACAACAATGACAAAACTCCCTACGAGCTATGGAAAGGAAGACCAAAAAATGTGAAACACTTCAGAATATTTGGAAGCAAATGCTACATCAAAAGAGAATATGGAAGAATGGGAAAGTTTGACTCTCGTGTGGACAAAGGAGTGCTTTTTGGTTACTAAAGTACAAGGAAATCATACAAGTGTTATAATCTGAGATTGAACAAATTTGTGGAAAGCATCAATGTAACAATTGATGAAACAGGTGGACGAGAATCAAAGGAAGAGGAAAATGAATCAGTGGAACAACTTTACGAAGAAGAAGAAGAAGATGAAGAAGAAGTATAAGGGGAAGATGAAGATGATCAGACAGAAGTAGAAGAGCAATTTCATCAAGTGCCTCCAAAGACACCTAGAAAACGAGTATAGAAGGATCAATCTTCAGATCAGATTATCGGAAACAAAGATGCAGGAGTTGAGACTAGAAGAAGAATTCGTTCACCAGAACAAACACACCTAGCACTCTTATCTACGATTGAACCAAGAAATTTTGAAGAGGCCAGCAAGGATGAATTCTGGAATAAGGGCATGGATGAAGAACTAGATCAAATAGAGAAGAATGACACTTAGGAATTGGTTCCAAGACCAAAGAATAAGAATGCAATTGGCCCAAAGTGGGTTTTCAGAAATAAATTGAATGAATATGGACATGTTACAAGGAACAAAGCTAGATTGGTATGTAAAGGATACACACAGGTTGAAGGGATTGATTTTGAAGAGACATTTTCCCCAATTTCTAGAATGGAAGCAATCTGATTGTTTTTAGCTTATGCATGCTCCAAGGATATTAAAGTGTATCAAATGGACGTGAACTTAGTTTTTCTGAATGGGGAACTTGAAGAATAAGTCTACATCTAACAACTAGAAGGATTTCATTTGTCAGAGAATGCAGATTACGTGTACAAATTCAAGAGGGCCTTGTATGGTCTAAAATAGGATCCTAGAGCATGATACTATAGAAAGGATAAATATCTATAGCAGGAAGGGTTCAGAAAAGGAAATGCAGACAACAACCTCTACATCAAGGTAACTCAAGATATTATTTTATTGATTGAAGTTTATGTTGATGATATTATTGTTGGAAGTAAGGATGACAGGTTAAGCCAAAAATTTGCAAAGGATATGTAGAATGAATTTGAAATGTCATTACTTGGAGAACTATCCTTCTTTCTAGGTCTTCAAATATGTCAAAGCAACCAAGGAATTTTATTTCTCAAACTAAGTATATTAGAGAAATGCTAAAGAGGTTTGGAATGGAAGATTGCAAACCAATTACCACTCCTATGAAAATCAGTTGCAAGTTGAGCAAAGATGATGATTCAAAGTCTATAGACTGGAGAAAATACAGGTCAATGATTGGTATCTTACTATATGTGACAATATCCAAACCAAATGTAATGTAGGAAGTTGGACAGGTGGCATGATTTCAAGCAACACCAAAGGAATCACATGTATTAGAAGTGAAGATGATTTTCAGATATATCAAAGGAACAAAAGAGTTATAATTATGGTATCCAAAAGGAAAATATCTATCACTTATTGCCTACACAGATGCATATTAGTTAGGTTGCATTGATGACCGATGAAGCACCAATGGAGTAACGTTCTACTTGGGTGAGTGTTTATTATCTTGGCTAAGAAGGAAACAATCATCAGTGTCTTAGATTTACATGAGGAAGAACCATACATAGTAAATTTCACGTTGGCATATCATTTTAAGGAAGAGTTCAGTCAGGGGGAGAAACCCCAGATGGAAATATACCTTTTCCACTTATGACAAAGAGGGAGATATTTATCAGATGCAAAGATAAATTCTTGGATAAAGAGCACAGAGGCATGGTTCCAAGAGGAGCGGTCATCACAAGGGGAGAATGAGTGATATGAATTTAGTATTGCATCAGAGTGTTGCCATCAATTCCAAAGGGGGAGATTGTTGATTATTTGGGTTCATTGTCATTGATGTAAACCCTTGAAGAAAGTTCGATAGTGAATTCTGGTAGCAAAACGGTTTGGGTAATGGACCCAAGTTTGTTTGATGTATAATGGTATGAGTTTTAATATATTTGAAGGTAATACTATTCTAGATGGATAGTACATTTCATGCCATTTCCATTGGTATGTGGAATATCACATAAATCCTCACGATTAGAGAGTTATGGCCATGTGAAGTTGGAGAATGTTGGATTACTAAGAGGGGGGCTGAATGAGTAATAGAGAAATTTAATCATTTTTAACCATATAATCCAAGTGTTATATCAATGAAGCATTATCATCCAATAACTATAGAGTAAATAAGCAATGAAAAAATGAACAATCATACACATACACAATACACCAATGTTTTACGTGGAAACCCAAATCAGGAGAAAACCACAGAATGATTTTTCTTATATGTCTTGAAGAATTACATTCATTGGAAGCACCAACTTCCTTTATTTTCCAACTGCAACTGGAAGGAGGCTCCAACCCCCTAGTTTCTTAGGCTACAACCTGAGTGAAGCTCCAACTCCCCAATTCTCTAGCTACAACCAGAAGGAGGCTACAACCCCCTATGTTCTTCGACTACAACCCGAAGGTGGCTACAACCACCTGTCCTTGCCCCGTCCAACCACCCTGAAGTAGAAGTAGAATGATGGAACCACCGTCACACTATCACTGTGAGATATATCGTTGTAGACTTGTACCAACCATGCATCAACCTGTACCTCAACCTGTAATCAACCTGTACCATAAACAAGTGCATCAACCATGCACCAACTTGTACCAAACAACCTATAATCAACTTGTACCATAAACAAGTGCATCCAACCATGTACCAAGTATGTACCAATCATGTGTGTCAAATACTCATCAACTATGACTCATCAATGTGTACCAATCATGTGTGTCAACTACTCATCAACTATGACTCATCAATATGTACCAACATCGTCAAATATACACCTCATGTATGTGCCAACTCATCAACTACTTGTCTCAACCATGTACTCAACATGTACCTCAACCAAAATCCCTCATCAATTTCATCATCCAAATATTATTTGTAGATCTGTAATAGACCTGGTCTATATGATCACATTCCTACAAACCTTTCTTAACTTTAACAACAAGAGACTATCATTTTCATCAAACATTTCTTTAGTCTCACATGCCTAGTTTTGGATTAGTCAACAACCCTAACTTGAAGTAATCATAACTTTGTACCTGTAATGTATAAAGATATGAAACTGATACACAATGTTCTTCAGTGTGTTTTATGCAATTCCTCCAAGTGTCACTACTTGGAACCTCTTAGAAAATGAGTTATAGCAAAAATGACACACCTTGTTGAATTCTGGCGTATTCTAGAGAGCGACCTTGTAGAGCGTGCCCCACACAACATATTTGTTGAATTGATCTGAAAAATATTGAAAATCATACTACATGCTTTACCCTAACTAACACATTTGGTTTCACTGAATTTGGATCTATTAGGAATCATTTATGACGTTTTTACCCGAAACACTTGTTTTTTACTAGTTTCGGGACTAGCCACAAACCCTATTTGCCACGGAGTGTAAATCAAAAAATACGATGAGCCACAAGATGAATTTTTTACCACAGATAATTTGATATGTTTTCTGAATGTCATAGAAATTTCACATCTGAATAATTATAGAAAAAAAGTTATAGCGAAAATGGTGAGATGACCCGTAAATAACATACCTTAGAAAACACCATCAAAAGAATTTATCCTTCCTTGCATTTTGGCCTTCTTTTTTGTTATACAGGATAGCCTAACTGAGAGGTGGGGGTGAATAAATTAGATAAAATTTCTTTCCTTTTATTTAACAGATTACTCAATGAACATAGATTATGCCTTTTACTGTATGTCTTGCTACAAATCATTCAAATAAATAAATATGCAATCACATAAATAGACAATGACACAAAGATTTTCATGAGGAAACCCAAAAGGTAAAAATCTCTTCTTCTTATGAATGAAAGGAAAGATCCAACTCCTCTTTACATTCTTATTTTATCTGAGCTGCAACCCAGATGAGGCTGCTACCTCTGTTTCTTCAGCACCTACTGAATGGAAGCTACAACTCCCAGATGTACAAGCACCAACTTGTACAAGAGACTTTTACAGTCTCCCCTTGCTCCTCCCTACCACCCTGAAATCATTTTTTTTCACTAAGAACCTGCAAACCAGCTCTTTATCTTCTCTTTCAAAGATTAAGCATTCAAATCCTCTCTGCACAATTCATTCTTGATCAGACCACTTAGATTTATCAATCTATGTATGTGTCTTCCCTCCTCTGTCTTTTCTCTTCCTCAAATTTTACAGAGCCATATATCTCCCATAATCCTCTCTCTTTCTTTTCTTTCAACATTCACTTTTTATATATCTTCCTGTATCATTAGCACATACAATCGAACCCTCAGGCTTCAAAGAACCAGTTACAATAACTGAATAACTTCCTTACAATAATTATTATTGGCCAAGGCATCAAGACAAACAATATCCACATGATCAGTTTAAATATTTAATCAGCACCGTTCGATGAACATACATCTATTTTGATTTTTCAGCACAGAATAACCCTTGAGATCTTTGGCAAGCCACTTGTGCTAACCCATATGTCCATTGGCCATGACCATAGGTTAGTTGAAATGCATTTCACATTTCAATATTTCGGCGTTTCGCATTTAGGCATTTCAGCATTCTTGTGATGAAGTGTTTCGACAGTCCAAGTCACGAACCCCGGTATTTCGGTGTTTTAACATTTCTGTGATGAAGTGTTTCGACACTCCAAGTCACGATCCCTGGTATTTCGGCGTTTTTCATTTCGCGATTTCATCATTCTTGTTGTGAGTGTCCTTGACACCTCCAACTCCCGGTATCCGAAACTCCGAAATGGAGTTAGATCAACGGTCATATACGACTCTTATATTACATCTCCAATACTTAATCCAACGGATATGACTTAATCACTCATCGAGATGGATGGCTGTCGGGGTTTCGGTATTTTGGCCATCAGGTCTTCATAAGTTTCAACAATTCAAAACTCTCGAAACTGTAGATCATGTGACGTGTGTCCCTTTCGGTATTTTGGCATTCCAGACTTCGTGATGTTGGAGTTTTTGCTTACCATGCAAAAATCCTGAAATAGAAACTCCTGGAATCCCGAAATAGAAACTCCCGAAATCATGTGACATGTGTCCCTTTTGGTATTTCGGCATTCGGGACTTCGTGATGTTGGAGTTTTTGCTTACCATGCAAAAATCACGAAATAGAAACTCCCGGAATCCCGGAATCATGTGACTTCGCATTTCGGTATGTTGAGAGGCATGTTGATATCTGAATTAGAAACCACCGTGCCTCTGCAAACTGATCCACGATGCCTGTGCAAACTGACCAACAAACTCCCCCTTTGGCATTTTAAAGTTTGACATTAATGACAAAACCAAGTCCTGTGCAGATTGCAATCCCTGCCAACAAACTCCCCCTTTGGCATTGATTGAAAACTTTAAATCTCTTCTCCCCCTTTTGACATCTATGGAAAAGGAATCAACCATACTCCCCCTGAGAAAAGAAAACCACTTGCAAAGATGTATCATTTCAGTAGGAACTCCCCCTATCAATAATAGTCAATAAACCTGTGCAGTCTGATATTATAATGAAACCCTTGCAATCTTTGAGAATGAAATTAAATTACAGAGGGTAAACCCCCAAGTGATCCCTGAGAATTTCAAATTGCATTTTAGGTAAAGGTTTAGTAAATACATCTGCATTTTAGGTAAAGGTTTAGTAAATACATTTTAGGTAAAGGTTTAGTGATCCTTTGTGCCAACATTTTCCACTTAATAACTTTATACATAACCTTCTCTCTTAGAAAATGAAATTTAATGGGAATGTGCTTTGTTTTTGAATGCATAACAGGATTTTTAGAAATACTAATTGCACTGGTATTATCACAGAAGATAGGTATAGGTTCATTGTAATGAATATGTATATCTTCCAGCATCTGTTTCATCCATAAAACCTGAGTGCAACAAGTTGCAGCTGCTATGTATTATGCTTCAGCAGTACATAGAGACATTGTTGATTGTTTTTTACTTGACCAACTTACAAGACATATTCCAAGAAAAAATGTTGCTCCACTAGTACTCTTCCTGTCATCAACACAACCTGCCCAATCAACATCAATGAAAGCATATAAATCAAGCTGATTACCTTTAGGATACCACAAACCACACTCTATTGTCCCCTTAAGATATCTGAAAATTCTTTTGACTACTAGTAGATGAGAAGTTTTTGGTGAAGCCTGAAACTTGCCAACTTGACAAACTGCATGCATAATATCAGGTCTTGTAGCTGTAGCATAAAAAAGACTACCAATCATAGATCTATATATTGTCTGATCAACATCTTTAGTATCATCAAACTTACTTAATTTACATCCAGTAACCATGGGAGTGCCAACTGGTTTAGAATCTTCCATCTGAAATTTCTTAAGCATTTCATTTATATACTTGGTTTGAGAAATGGAAATACCTTTATCAGATTGAGTAATTTTCAAGCCTAGGAAAAAAATCATTTCTCCTAGCATGGACATCTCAAAATCTTTCTGCATACTTTTAGCAAACTGTTTACTGAGCCTATTATCATCACTACCAAAAATTATATCATCTACATATATCTCAACAATGATCAGGCTATCATTTTATTCTTTAATATATAGATTACTATCAGTGTTACCTTTCCTGAATCCTTTCTGCCTGGAATACCAAGCCCTTGGTGCTTGCTTCAGCCCATACAATGACTTTTTCAACCTGTAAACATATTTTTTTGCTTCTTGTACTTGAAAACCATCTGGTTGTTCCATATATACTTCTTCCTCTAAATCACCATTCAAAACTGCAGACTTTACATCCATTTGGTAAACTTTAATGTGTTTAGAAATGACATAAGCTAGAATCAATCTAATGGATTCCATTCTTGCAACAGGAGCAAAAGTGTCTCCATAATCTATTCCTTCTACCTATGCATACCCTTTACAAACCAATCTAGCCTTGTTTCTAGTTATTTTACCTTCTTCATCCATATTATTTCTAAAAATCCATTTAGCTCCTATGACATTCTTATTCAAAGGTCTAGGAACCAATTCCCATGTCTTATACTTTTCTATTTGACTAAGTTCTTCATTCATTGCTTTCATCCAATATTCATCTTTAATTGCTTCTTCAATACTTTTGGGTTCAATCAGAGAAAGTAAAGATACATGTTCATGAGTCGAGGTGGATTCTTGCCTTCTGCTTCTTGTTCCAACACCTGCATTTAAGTCACCAAGTATTTGTTCTTCATGATTATTTTTTTGTATTCTCTTGCTTGGAGTCTTTGATGGAGTCATGCTTTTGGATGGAGTTGTGCCCTTTATCAAAGTAGGAATTAATTGTTCACTGTCAGCAGCGTTAGTTTCTTCTGTTTCACTTACTTCTTCATCCATCTTATGTTTGTCATATATTTCATGTATTTGTTGATCCTTTTGTTTAGATTTAGACTTCAAAAATGAAGACTCATCAAACCTTACATCTATAGATTCAAAAATCTTTCTTAATATGAAATTATAGCATTTATAAGCCTTTGTTGAACATGAATATCCAACCAATATGCCTTCATCAGTTCTTGAATCTAATTTTCCGAGATATTTATCAATTCTTTTAATGTAACACTTACTCCCAAAAATTCTAAAATGTTTTATGTTTGCTGGTCTTCCTTTCCATAATTGATAGGGTGTCTTATCATTATTATTTCTTAGCAAACTTCTATTCAAGATGTGTACAACAGTGTGAACAACTTGAGGCCAAAACATGTCATTCAATCTGGACTCATTTAACATTGTTCTTGCCATTTCCATAACAGTTCTGTTTTTTCTTTCAACAAAACCATTTTGCTGAGGTGTTTCTGTAACAGAGAAATGTCTTTTAATTCCATTTTCAACACAGTAATTGTTAAATTCTTTTGATACAACCTCTCCTCCATTGTCTGACCTTAATCACTTAATCTTCATATCAATTTCATTTTCATTCAATTTTTTGAAAACTTGAAAATAGTTAAAAGTTTCAGACTTCTTTTTCAATAAAAACAACCAAGTCATTCGAGTAAAATCATCCACAAATAACATAAAGTATCTTTCACCATTTAGACCT
>JZKD02S1797213.1:0-10817 GCA_000966675.3 Picea glauca
TCTCAACAGTGAGTCACCCCCGAGCTGGGACTGAACTCCACCTGGGTAAAGAGGTTCCTAACTAGGATAGGGTTCATAGACAACAGGAAAGACTCCATCTCAGGTGCTTTCTCAATTATTAGTCTCTCATCCCCCACATTCCTATCACACCCAAGGAAGTGTGCCCCTTCTCTGCCCAACAGTCCCTCAGTTGCCCCACTTCCCTTCCAGGGCTTCCCCAACATACCAGTCCGGACGTCTCAAAGAACTATAGTTGTAGTTTATCACCTTTGGGAATCAACCCCCAACAATTCTTTCCCTCGGAGAATTTCTCACGGGCCCGACAACCCGCCTCTTCAATTTCCCATGGGCCTAACAACCCTCTTATTCAATCCCACTCCCAAGCTAACCAAGTACACCAACCGAAGAAGGTTATGGAAACAAGCTCAGATACAGTGAAATGAATGTCTAAAGGATAACAGACTATGTGAGTGAAATGGTCATGGAATCATTGACTAGATAACTGAGTGATGGAAGGAATCATCATGAAACTGATTGTGAAGTATGATATTCAGAATGATCATGAAGGTGATGGTGAGAATGATCCTAAAAAAGTGAACAAATGAGCTAAGTCCCCATGATACGAATGCATGTCCCCCACTTGACACTTGTCATGTTGGAAGCTACTTTGTCCACTTGTCCCCAACTTTAGAACTTAGGATAAAATAATTATCCATACTTTATGCTTTTAGGAAATATTAATATAATATTCCCTCTTTTTTGGCTTAATCTCTCTAGATTCGCCCTTTCCCTTGAATTTTGGCCCTCCCTTTACCTAACTAGTGAAGTTGAGTCCCCCATCTCTTTTATCGTCGTTGGTCTACGCACAGCTATGTATTTTATATTAATCATGAGACATATACAAAATAGGCGCACTGGCCTCTAGCCTCTAACATCTAGGATCTTTGGCCTAATTCCAAAACATAAAAATTCCAACTTATAATAACTGGCTCACCGGCCTATAGCACATATCATATACACAAGGTTCACTTACCTCCATACTACACACACTTTAATTACTACGCGAGGTATTCAAGAATGTGCACACTACATCATTTTACTACTCAGTTCATGCACGCACTATGCCATGGGAGGTGCATTACAAAGTGATGTCAAAACAACTCACCAGCTTAAGTACACTTACATCACATTTACAATTGGGTTCTTTTGAGGGATATTACATGGTGTATCAGATTTAAATCAAAGGGCCATGATAAGGAGATTTGTCCTCTATTTCATGAGTACTTTTCTTCTGGAGCTCTGATCACTTTGAAGCAAGCTACCCTACCCTGGTGTGAGGTATGTAGAAATTAACATCACCCTGGTGAATATTACTATTTGCAAAATATGTCCAGACACCCACAAATCTATATTGCACATTCTGTAAGTCGGTGGAGCATGATGATAGATATTGTAAGGCTTATGACCTCATGCATGAAAGGTCAAGGGATATATACAAAATTCAAGGTGAAGTATAGCCAGAAGGAAACAATACGCAATATAATTCCCAGGGAAGAGGAAACTTTAACCCTCATGATGGATTCAGAGGAAGAGGACGAGGAGGAGGTATGGGATGAGGTTAAGGTCAAATCATTTGTTACAACTGCATGCAACCAGTACACTTGGCAAGGGACTGTCAGAACCCGTGTACCACTTGCAGCTACTGTAACTCATTCGAACATATTATTGAAGATTGTCTTGCGTTGTTAGCCAAACTTCAAGAGAGAAGAGGAAGAAACCCACAAGTACTATTGATATTAGCAGAACCTCATGGAGTGGATCCTAGAGTCTCTTTTATCACTAGAGGAGGCGATGCTATAGGAGAATACATAGTGACTCCACGGAAGAGTACAGAAGAATCAAGGGTCATAAAAGTTGCAGAGAAGACACAAGTGTTTGATGCAAAGAAAGAGAAACAAACATTTGAGGAGGCAAGAAAAGAATTTGGAAAAGATCAGGCTTCTTCATCAAAGGCACAACCAGAAGTAAGAGAATTTGGAATTCCCTTGGCCTTTGATCATTCTGCTTCACCTAGAGAAGGAAAAGAGTTAAGAAAGCTTATGGAATTCCTATATACTTGTATTAATTTGATAAAGTATGAAAAAGTTGTACAAGAACTACAAAATTTTATCAGACAATATGAGCTAGGAAAGGTATATCTCTTACTGAATATAGAAGTACATCAAGTATATAAAAAGAGAAGGAAAAATAAGAAACTACACCTGAATGCTCATATTGGAGATTATGGTATAGACTATGTGGTCCTCAACTTAGGTTTGGAAGTCAATGTTATGACAAAGAAGACCTGGGCACTAATGGGAAAGCCTAAGTTGATTTATTACCCTATTATGATTAGGATGGCTAATCATCAAGCAATAAGCCCCTTTGGGAGGCTGGAACATGTCCTTGTGGACATCGACGGGGTAAGAACATTTACAGACTTCGAGGTGATTGAGATAGTTGATGAAATTTGTCCTTATCCTGTGTTGTTAGGAATTGATTGGGCTTTCAATAATTCCACTATTGTTGAATTAAAGAAAATAAGAATGACATTTGAAGGTGATGGCCTTAGGGTCATTGCACCTCTAGATTCTGATGAAGGTCAAAGATACATAGAACCCATCAGAGAAGAAGACCATGCATACAAGCTTGAGAATATATATAAATTGAAAGCAAGCCAACAGGACTACATTAATCCTACATCATATGGGAACTTAAGCTAGAGAAGTGACAATTCATGCTCATCAGACTCAGAGGAAGCACTAGAGAACTGACAGAACAAAATGTATGAAGTATCTACGCGGAGATGTGCTAGACTGAACAAGAAAATTCATTGGATTGGAACAGAAGTAAGTAGCTTGCCCACCTTTGATGGTGTAAATAATTTGGAAGATTTCTTGTTGAAATTTTAAGAAATTGTACCAGTACGACAAAGGTTGTTGGCACTGGATGAGGCTTTGAAATATACTCCAGTGAGATGGTGGGGAACACATAAAAGGAACATTGTGGACTGGATGCAATGTCGCACTTTGATGAAAACGTGATTTTAGGAAAAATGAAGGATGTGAAGTTCAATACACAGGTCAAATCTATCCGAAGGACCATGTGCGAGGTTGTGAGGAAGCCTGGAGAAGAATTCCTCAAGAGCAGTGAGTGCATAAATTCATTAACACTCTGGACACAACACCTATCAATTGGTCTATTCAATGAGAACTGTGCCTCACCACTTCAGATTGGTACGATATGACTCGAAAATTTATAGCTATATTTTTATTTGAGATTCAGTACCCTACAGTGGATCAAGATTTATAGTTCATCAGATAAAAATTATTTGAGGAGGCACCTAGCCTTCCTTTGGAGAAAGAAGAGGATGAATGGACTACACCTCTTTAGAAATTACAAGGTTGTTACAATATCAATGTTGATGAAAACGATGATCCTAGGAAGGTGAACATCGCTGAAACAAAAGGATAGAGAGACATAGAAGGACCAAGAGTCGAACTACCTTTCATTGGACAACCGATCAATATCAAGAAAGTTAACATTGGATCAGAGAAAGCACCCAAGCTTGGTAATATTGGAGATTACTGGAATGTTGCCACCATTGATAAGATCACAGAATTACTGCATGAATATCAGGACTTGTTTTCAACCAATTTCATTGATATGTAGGGCATTAAAGAGCCTATGGGAGGGATGAAGATCCCCTTGAAACTAGATGCTTGACTAGTCAAGCAGAGACCCTACAGGTTTAATCCTAAATATAAAGAGAAAGTGAAGATTGAATTAGACAAAATGTTGGAAGCATGAATCATAGAACCTATTGAAGAGTCAGAATGGGTTAGCCCTATGCTAGTCCAGTACAAGAAGACATGAGAAATCAGAATATGTGCAGACCTCGGGAAGTTGAATGATGCATGTTTACATGACCCATTCCCTACACCTTTCACTGACGAAGTGATAGATAATGTGGGAGGACGGAAAGTATATTCTTTTACAGATGGATTTCCAGGTTACCCCCATATTAGGATTGCTAAGGAAGATCATCATAAGACCACATTTGCAACATAATGTGGTTCCTACCAGTACACAATGATTCCTTTCAGATTGAAGAATGCACTAGCCATCTTTTCTAGGGTGGTGTTCGATGTGTTCAAGGAGTTTTTACATAAATTTTTGGAAGCATATTTTGATGATTGGACTGTTTTTAGCTTATTACATAATCACATTGAATGTTTAAGACTAATGTTGGACAAGTGCAGGAAATTTCAGATTGCCCTAAACCTGAAGAAGTGCCTCTTCTTTTCACCCTTTAGAGTTTTGCTAGGCCATATTGTGTGTAAGCAGGGGTTGCTAGTAGATCCCTCTAAGATCGTCATCATCATTGATATACCCCCTCCCACTTCAGTTTGATAGCTGCACACTGCGCTGGGACATACTGGATACTACAAGAAGTTCATTAATGGCTATGCACAAATTACAACACCAATGGAGAAGCTTTTGAAGAAATATTGTCAATTTCAATGGACAGAAGAATGCCAGCAGAGCTTCAACACACTAAAACAAAAAATGTTTATTGTGCCTATTCTAGTTTTCCCAAATTGGAGAAAGGAATTTCACGTGCATGTTGATGCTTCATCTATTTCACTAGGAGCAGTGTTAGCACAACCAAGAGCAGGAGATATTGACCATCCATTATCCTTTTCTAGAAGAAATCTATCTACAAATGAAATCAATTACACTACCACTGAGAGAGAAGGTTTAGCCATGGTGTACATGCTACAAAAATTTTGTCACTACTTGTTGGGAGGACATTTTAAGATGTTCACTAATCACTCTACATTGAAATACCTAATCAATAATCCAGTGTTTGGGGGAAGAATATGCATATGGTTACTGTTATTTCAGGAATATGATTTTGAGATTGTGGTCAAGCTAGGGAGAATGAACAAGGGACCTGATCTTTGTCCATATAAGAGAATGGAGAGGAACCTACTACTTTGGAGGATACACTACCAAATGCAATTGGTAGTTCGTGTTGTGTATTTTTCTTTTATAGATGTATAGTTATGTAAGATGGTACCCGATGAGATTTTAAGGAGATGTGTTATGGAGGCAGAAAGACAACTAATTTTAGCACAAGCACATGAAGGCATTGTAGGAGGACACTACGCAGGGAAAGAAACAACGCAAAAGGTTCTCAGAGCTAGCCTCTGATGTCCTACTTTACATAAAGATTCCAAGGAATACTATAAAGTCAGCGATGTATGCCAAAGAGTTGGGAAGCCTTCCTGAAGAGATGATATGCCTTTAGCACTGTAGCTAACTTTGCAAGCATTTGATAAATGGGCAATTTATTTCATAGGACCTATTAGCCCACCAGGAAAGTGCACAGGAGAAAAATACATCATCACTGCGACAGAGTATTTGACAACATGGGTTGAAGAAAGAGAAGTCAAGGACTGTAGTTCAACTACAATTGCGTGATTTAGATTCAATGATATCATAACTAGGTTTGGATGTCCGAAGACCCTTATGAGAGATCAAGGTACAAATTTTATTAATAAGAGAATTGAATCCTTGACTCAGGAATTTTAAGTCAGCCATAAAAACATTACTCCATACCATCCACAAGAGAATGGGACGGTCGAAGATTTCAACAAAATCTTGGAGACAACGTTGATGAATATTTGCAGTGTGAATAGGGATGATTGGGATTTGAGAGTGCCAGCAGTATTATGGGCATATAGAACCACTTGCAAGAAGTTGAAAATGCAGAACCACTTTAAATTGGTTTATGTCCTAGAAGTAGTTGTCCCTATAGAGTATTTGGTTTCTAGTCTCAGAATTGCAGCCTTTACAGATATGGATGACACTAGCATTGTTCAAGAGAGGCTTGCGTAGTTGGTAGAACTAGAAGAAGACATATTTATTGCAAGATTTCACCTGTAGGTGTAGAAGGAATGAGAAAAGGCCTATCATGACAGGCACATCAAGCAAAAAGCATTTAAGCAGGGAGACCTAGCATTGGTATATGACAGTAAGTTCATGAAGCATCCAGGGAAGTTCAGAACACATTGGTTGGGGCCATATGAGGTGGCCTATGTTACAAAAGGAGGAGTTGTATAGTTTAAGACTTTGAATGGGGAATGAAAGGAGGTTTTGGTAAATGGGAGCCAGTTGAAATCGTACTATGAAAATCATCTACTTCATAGCTCCCAATAAAAGAATGAGAAGAAGGGTCTAGGTACCAGACACAAAAAAGACAGTCTACACAAGGAAGGGAGGGATAGAGCAGAAATTGCAGGCTGACCTGCGCAGTCTGAAGTTAAGAAAAACAAAAGGTTCAGACTTGAAGTGCCTTGGGATGAGTCACATGTGAGTGTTAGGGGCCTATTGGCCCTTGGTTATGGAAGGTTGTGAATATTAAGGAAATAAATGTGAACTGCGAATTGTGCAGAAGACAAGTTGACTGAGATTGGGTCGAAGTGACCAAAAGAGAAGAAAAGATAGAGCGAAGTAAGAGAAAGAAAGTCATTGGACGAGGATATCGAGGATGAAATATCAGCAAGGAAGATGGATCATGGACAACTTAGTAAGTGGAAAAATCCACCGATAGATACTTTGGAGCACCACGCCAGAAAGAAGGAAAGACGGGCTAGCAAAGCCCTGAAAACATGGGTCAATTTGACCTAGGGTTTTAGAACCCTAGGGTTTTGGTATCCTAGGTTTTGGACACCTAGGTTTCAACCTGAGGTTGTTGGTGAGATATTGTAATGTATAAATAAAGGTCAAGAGGACCTAGGATGGGGTTTTTGTTGTCATTGTTTGTTCTGAGTCAGTTGATGTTATGAGTGATTATTGTTGTGAGAGAGAGAAGTGTTGTGTGTGAGAGCCTTCTAGTACTGTAAGATCTTCAGCTGGGTGCAAAGATCAATCCTACAGTTGGGTGTGCAAGGAGATGAAAGAGATATCTGCAAGATAAATGCGTAGATAGAACTGTATGTTTTCATAATATCAAGAAAGACAGTTTTGTGGATGTATCCCTAGGGAGAGGGTGAACCACGTATATCTTGTTGTTGTGTGTGATTGATGTTGTGTTCTTTTGCTCTCTGATATACTGTTCATGCAATATTTTGTTAGATCTGAGATATAGTTGCGTAGTAGGATTAAGGAAGATAAAGAATCAATAGATTGTTGTGTGTTGTTTCCCCGTATCCACTTTACATTTCCTCTAGTTGTAGACACCGGTGTCTTGCAACACCCTATTGCTACTTCGAGTGAGACTACATCTGCCTCGAAGGTGTTTCCGAAAGGGCCAGTAGTTAGGGCTTGTTGGTGCACTATTATAACTGAACCCTCGTTTTTCCCCTATGCCAACAATAACATATTGTTTATTGTGTGAGAATTTCACTATAGATGATGCTGGAAATGAGGGTGTCAATTTCGTGATAAAAGGATGACACATGGATATTATTGCTTAGGCCTCTCCATTGGTCGTTGAAAGGAGAAGATGAGAGGTTTCATTATCTTCCCTAGATATTGAGTGAGGAATATTCGATGCTTCAATTGATCTTGGTTGATATTTATCAATGTCCAATGGATATCTTTTCGCTCAACCGAAATCCAACCCAATGTTTCCAAGTCACAAGTTTTAAGTAGTAGGTCAACCAATGAATCTTCATGAACCATGAGCTAGTTATTTTATTGGTTTTCCTTTTCAACTAAGCGCATTCCCTTGATGCATCAAGCGACCAAGAATTCATGGAAAACGTGCCAACAACACACCCTAAAGTCTCATTATAATCAATGGTTGGCAAGAAATATGAACTCGCATGGGAATGGATAAGAATCGCCTGAATAATCATTTGTTTCTGACTACATGCATGTTGACTTACTCAAGTCGGCCAATGAAAATAGATGTCGACCATATACCATCAATTGACCAATGACCAATAATGATATTTATAATGTATTGGGAAACAAAAATGGTGAGGAATCAATTACACGATGAAGAAATGTTGATAGTCATCCTCAAATAGTAACTATTTCAATCGAGCATTACATTGTAGAAAACCATGAATGGAAGCATTCATTAGAGAAATGGAAGCATGAATTGAGTCGACTGCATAAGGATCCAAATGACTAGAGAAAATTCTGAAGTCCGTGAAACTGGGTTGGGTCAACCTAATCGACTTGGTTGATTAACTTCTACTTCTATCAACACTGCTACTTCGACTAACACAAAATCATTCGGCTAATTTTAAAGTCAACCTGGACAATCAACCATTGTCAATATATATAAGTAATTACCCTAACAAGTTATATCAAATTGTTGAAAGGAAGTCATTGCATGTACAAGCATCACATAGATAAATTATTCCATCCTGATCCTTTAATAACAATTATCATTGCACATGTTAGTCGATACATCAAATTTCAACATGTCGAGTAGTCTATTCCACAATGATAATACCACAAGGAGTTCATCATATGTTGTGTTGGAAGTTTTACTAGAAACAAATATACATGATGTTTGATCTAGTTGATGATGCAGTCGATGTCGAGGGACCGACTTAGTGTTACCTTGGTCAAAAGACTATGCCAATCAGTCAACGTTGAATTGACTAAATATTCAACCCAATATGAAGAAGCCTACCTAAATACTACAAGAAGTATGCATGCATCATTGAAGAATCACACATCGGGTCGAATTGGTGATATGGGTAACCTGGTTGTCATAGAAATTTCATCTGCTTTAAAAGTAACGATCATTCATCTTTAATTTTTGAAGGCTATTGTAATATGGGATGGATAAAAGTCAAAGTTTCACAAAAGTTAGGAATGCATAAATAGTGTTTAAAGAAGAATCAATGTAAGTATTCTATATAATGAAAAATACTAATAGGAGTCAAATGTACAAAAAGGACTATACGAAGGATAAGTTAGTCAAGTCAAAAAAACATTGAAAAGAAAAAATGTTTTTATATTTCAAAATTTGAGTTGTATCTAAAGAAAGGAGGGGGTTAAACCCATGTCTTTTTTAAAGGAAGGTGATCCCCTCCACCATTGTAATATGAATTGGATCGGTCTCTCACTAACATCAGTCGATATCCAATCGACAAAATAAAGTAAAGCCCTGCACAGGAAAAATATTTTGTATTTATTAATAGTGAAAGAGTCATAGTTAAGTCATAGATGAATTGTCCTTTAGAAATAATGTAAATTGTAGACTCCATAAGAAACACAGCCATGACTAAAAACATCAATACAATAATATTGATGAGAAACAAACTAGCGAGTGTCTATTAGTGGACTTGAGAAACAGATCATGAGCACATGCATCTACCAGATTGAAGACAAAGACCAAAGAGTAGCAGGTCATCAATTATCTGCACACTTTCTCGGGACGAGAAAGGAATTGAGTGTGGGAGAGATGTTGAGGTGGAATTTTAGGCCCTAATAGTCATCACATATATGTTATTAGACATTATAGTACATGATAATATGTAATAAAGAAACAATATATGTAATACGTGGATAAATCTAAGTAAATATTTATAACAAGTGGTAAATGTAACTAAACAAAGGATTAGTTGGAGTGGGTGCAACTGCTACAATCATTCATCTATTGTATAACTAACCCTAAAGATGGAATACAAACTTGGGATGGATATCCTTCCTCACATTTATCTCCTTATTTCTTGGGATTATGTGTGTATATTGATGTTCTTAATGAGTCTCTATTGAATGTCTTCTCTAATTCCTAAGACTACAAAAATATGCAAAGGTAAGTCCATATCCTTATGATGTTGTGGAACATTCTTAAAGAGTGACTTGGTAAGGTTTGGCATATTCTCTTGTGGAAGTATGGTATCTACTGTAGATCTATTGAAGAAAATTATTGGTGTAGGTCTAAGTGCTATTGGTGTGGTTGTTTTGATGGTTACTTCTTGTTATGGTATGGTTTATGTTTGAGGCATACTTGGCATGGTTGGATATAGTATATGTTGGATGGATGGCTTAATGAGCAACATTCTTATGTATGGTGTAGATCTAATGACATGGTATATGGCACATGTTGTAAATGGTTGATGCTCTAGTTCATTGTTGATGTATCTATTGATTCATGATAGATGCATGTATGTTGGTATACACTTGATGTATGGTATGGAACAGGTTGTTTATGATCAATTATTGAGGAGTAGAGACAACAGGACTAGATAGAGACATAGAGAGTGAGACAATGGTACAGATGGAGAAAATGAGATAGTGACAGTGAATTTGGGAAGGTCTGAAGAAGTTCATGAGTTGCAGTACATAGGGACGCAGAAATCCACGGGTTGTAGTTTGGAAGGGATTGGATACTCGCATGTTGTAGATACACAGGTCGTGGATCTATGAAAATATTTGACAGATTGTTTTATGTTTACAAGATGGGTCATGTACTTGAGGGTTGGATTCCTCACATCTCAGTTGGTGTTCATATCTACAAGTTGGGTCTTATATTGAGAGTTTGTACTCTCATGGAGTTAGTTCTCTTTTCAATTGGTGTTCATAAACCCTAGAGATTGTAGTCTCCTGTAACAGATAATACAAAAATATTACACATATATTTGGTGTTCTTTTTGTTTATTGTGGTGATGCTTTATAGTTATCTATTGTTCATGAATTTTGTTGATACATGCAAGTAACTAAGTATGAGTGAATAATATGTTTGAAGTGGTTTCTAACTAAAGTTTTGAAAGAAGTGTAAAAAGATTCATACACTGATTCAA
>JZKD02S1797213.1:54494-68668 GCA_000966675.3 Picea glauca
GGTTGTTCATTGGAGATCTTAATGAAAACTTTGCCGAAGTCATTGGTGATCTTGAAGGGAACTTCACAGTCGATCAGTGAAGTTAATTAGAGCCATCCCAAATGTCATCGGAAAAGTTAGTAGCAACTTCGTCGATATTCATTAGTGAAGAGGAGGAAATTATCTCCGATGTGAATTGGAGACCACAAGAAGAACTCTGTTGATGGCTGCAGATGAGATGATAGGAACTCTGGCAAATGTCTCCCAGGGATTTGTTGAGAACAGGGCTGACATACTAAAACCTACAAGCTACAACAATCAGAGGTGCCCAAACCAGTGAGAAAATGTAAGAATGCTCCACAATCGAAAGTGTACGAATGCTCCAGTGAGAAAATGTACGAATGCTCCACAGTCGACACTTGCAGAACAAATTGAAACATCGCACAGCCTCTACTATGGTCTCAAGTGGTCAAGCCAGTATGAGTGTAGCTGGAAAAGGCGTTGGCTCGCTGGCTAGCTATTTATGAATCCAACAATTTATCGCCCAATTTCGAACAAATATATCAGGAAAAGATTATCATTTCGTAGAACATTTTACCAGAAGGTCTCACCTTGTAGCATAGTTCAACTAGTTGGACAATGAAATATCTGCATTGATGGTGACAATCGGTCCTTCCTCTTTGAACGTGATGAAGTTACCCTGCGATGGAATTTCTATGTGATAGTAAAGAACCAAACCAATTTCCTGCTAGTAGGGTGAGAGTTTTAATCCTGGTAAATGGGGAATGAATATTGAAGAGGGTGAATCCTGTCATGTTGTTTGTGAGGGTAAGGTCGATAGGGTCGACTAATCTTTAAATTTGCAGAATCCACACTTGTTGAACGGTTTTGTTCCTCGTTTTTGTGTGGATCGCCCAGTGTTGGGGCCTCTGGTTCGTCTAAACAACCAACGTAGTCACTAGCAATAAATCACCCCTTGAAAACCACGAGCATTCCTCATGAAATCACTCAATATCACGAAGGTTTTCTATTGTACACTTAGCTACATGACCTGTCTTAGGTTTTTCCCTCCTTACTGACAGAAAAAAAAAAAAGAAATTGTCATAAGTGGACCCTCTAAACCCCATGCAGATTTAGAGTTTGTTTTACCCACATGGAGAGGGTGCGTCAGAATCCATTCGCCCTCCCTTTTAAAATCCCACGGAATCGGTGCAAAAGAGCCCACGAAATGGAAGAGGGAAGTTCCCACGAATTGGAAGAGAGAAGCCCCATGAAAACAAAAAACAAAACCCTAATGGTCAGTGATAATAGTTTTCTCCTCCTTGATAGCAGCTGTTGATCTGGACGCCGTTCTAATCCGTGCACTTCCACTCTCACAGCCAAACAATGGCTCTCTGGCAGTCCTTTCACCCCTGAGAAGCTGGACTCGCCTCTCCAAGGACAATCTCGTTTTCCACGACCTCTGGCAGCGTGCAGCCGCAACACTTCAACGCAGGTGGCTCCTCTCTAAGCATTCTCCTCCTGCTCTGATACCAACTTAGAAAATGGGAAAGAGATCAGCAGGCTATGCCTGGAGGCTGCTTAAACAAAGCCAGCCATCATGCATTTATTAATGAATGCTGTGCATTTATTAATCAATGAAGAGTACATTATATAGGAGGTCATTAAGTTTACTGCTATGATACCAACTTAGAAAATGGGAAAGCGATCAGCAGGCTATGCTTGGAGGTTGCTTAAACAAAGCCAGTCATCATGCATTTATTAATCAATGCCATGTATTTATTAATCAATGAAAAATACATTATATAAGAAGCAATTAGGTTTACTGCTCTGATACCAACTTAGGAAATGGGATAAAAAATCAGCTTAGAAAATGGGATAGAAAATCAGCAGGCTATGCCTGGAGGCTGCCTAAACAAAACCAATAATCGTGCATTTATTAATCAATGAAGAGTTTGCATTTATTAATCAATAAATACTAAACTCTAACAAATATGATCAAACTCAAAAATAAACACCAAAAGCTAATCTCCATTATTCTCCAACAATCACGATCCCAGCTAGTAGGCATTTCGCTCTTGATTTTGACAGAGAATGGAGCGACATCTACTAGATTACCATAAGTTAAGAAAGAACCTGTTTATGCAAAACAATCCGTGCGTGTTAAAGACAACAAAAATGCAGCTCCAGTTGATGGTGCATTGCAATTTCCTACAGATAAAAACCAGAAGCGGAATTTTGATTGAAAGAATGCAGAGAACTCCCAGACTTTTAGATGAACAGTTTGAACAACTTGCTGTTTGTGAGTATAGTGATGTTCACAATGATGCTTCTAACATCTGTGATCATGATGCGGTTGGTGCTGGCAACATTCATGCCCTTCGAAATTGATATTGCAATGAAATAAATATAGATATACAGCTCCTGATGATCTTCACATTGACAAGATTTCAAAAAACTCAAGTGAGAATTGAGATACCGCAAAAGGGAACGTCGATACACTTGTAAATGATGCTACTCCTAGATGCAGATATTCGAACGAGTCTCAAGAAGAAAGAAAATTATGCTAGTTGAAAATAGCAGTGATAAGGAGGATGAAGCCTAGGATTGTGAGACCATTGTTTCCACTTATTCCAACCTCAATAATGATCCTTCGAGAATAAGTGCTACCCAAAATCCTTCGAGGATGTTTCTCAAAATTCTTAGGGAGCTTTAGATTTGAAAGGTCCAATCATACTTCTTCGAGGAAAGAGACAACTTCCAGTGGACTGTCTTCCGTGTACTGGGTCTTCAAGAAAGGTGGGATAAGAAGAAATAGGCCAACGCTATTGGTCGAGTTAACATGAACTTATCTGAAGTTCATCGGAGTCAATGAGGGGAATTCCACTTATTATCATTGAAGATAATGAAATGAATTCCACCTAATGTCCTCCGAAGAGATGAGAGGAACTTCTTGATTAGCGAAGTTAATTATAACTGCTCCAAGTGGGATCGGATTTAACATTATGTTTCCCCCAATTTGTAATTAATCATAAAATAGGAATTTCCATGCTAATGCATGAGGAAAATGTAAATGTATTATTGTTTGAGTTGCTAATAACTGACTATGGGTAGTGAAACCTTGAAAGTATTAGCCATGATATCACTAGAGGAAGAATGTGAAAACTATAAGAGAGGGTTCATATATCAAATAACCCCAAATCTCCCTTGATAAGGATGACAAACCTCCTTCGAATCCCAAGRAAAGAAAATTGGTCAATGAAGAAAGGACCGGTGGTTGAATCACCAACCACCCCCATGAATGGAAACATGAGCTGTCAGTTCGAAGTACCACAGGGACCTGCAGGCCTGAGCTTCCTTCTGACAGAAGGAACAGGATAGGTCGGAAAAACCTCCCATGGTAAGAGGGACACACACACGGGAGAGGAGACAGTGGAAGAGATGGGGAGAAGAAGAACGTAAGCTCGCAGGGGAGATGCGTAGAGCTCTCCAGAGAGTCGCGAGATGAAGGCCACGAGCTTGATGTCGAGGGGCATCTGAGAAACCTCGACAAGGCCATCACCAAGAGAGAAAGCTCTGATTTACAAGAACTGTGAGAATTCCCTGGTGATATCATGGCTTGGCACGGGGGTGGCCAGAGTGCTAAGATTGAATGCCTCTGAGCCTATGGTCGGGTGGAAGGACGAACACCCACAGTCAGTTGGTTGGCGACAACCTGTAATAGATAAGTGATTTCTTACCCCGTGTAATTTATCTGTAACTGTGTATGAATTGGCTATGCTGTGTATGTTGCAGGAATCAGGCATATTTCTTAATGGATATACTATATCCCCCTTATTTATGCTTGATTGTATAATTAGGCCAGTAAGAAAGCATATGGTTAGGATAGGCTTTATACCCGTAAATACTTGTGTCCTATGGTGGCATAAGCCTGAGTCATGAACTGTGCATTCGTCAACCATGGACACAGTTTCATGTACGCATGTAAACCTTCCTAATCCTTTTGAGTCCCTTGGAGGACGAAGCTTGTTAAGCTCATGAGAGGTAGTGCAGATATGCACAGGCTCTCTGTAAGGCAAACCGAACCCAGAACCCCTTGATGAAGGAGCACAATAGTTGTGCTGAAGACTCTTCTAAGAGTCTAGTCCAAGAGAAAGAGCACAAAGCTCTCAAGTCCTTCATAGCTGATGAAGCTCACGAATGATAAAAAGTTTCAAATACCAAAAGAGAGTACCCGTTCATTTGCTAGATGCACTGACGAAATCCTTTCGAAGGATCTGAGGTCTGTCACGACTGTTAGATTGGAGGAAGGAATGTAGGCGTTAATGCCTCGACCCCTTTCAGCCTTCGCAAGTAGCGAAGGAATTGGAACCGTAGATCCCAAGATCCATGGGAGTTACCTGGATCGTCCATCGGAGGGACACGTGGTTGTCGGTCGGCATTTTGGCACCCGGGAAACCAAAGGGCAAGACCCCTTGTCTTTGCAAGTTGTGAAATCCCGGTATACGAAACCCCGAATCTGTTTAGTGTGAATAAGTTTGAGACAGCTGGGATTTGATCGTAACTATTGATCATCCCGAAAAGATCACAACGGTTGATCGTGGCTAAAGGTCGTAGCCGTCCATCGGAGGGACACATGGTTGTCGGTCGACGTTTCGGTGTTTTGGCACCCGAGAAACCAAAGGGAAAGACCTCTCGTCTTCGTAAGTCACGAAATATTGGTACCTGAAACCCTGACGCGCTCTATGGTAGAAAGGAGGAGTCCCAAAAGGATATGGACTATCCATCGGAGGAGACGCATGGTGAGCGGTCAGAGTTTGGGGAAACCTCTGAAATCCCATGAGTCCTTGGATCTTGTACAAGGACTCGCGTATCGGGTTTCAGGGTTTGAAGAGTCGAAACATTTGACTCTCTTGCATTTTGAACTCCCGGTTATCGAAATCCCGATATGGCCAGGACCGTCGGATCAGGGGAAGATTCGCAGTCGTCGATCTCAGCAAAGGTAAGATTTCAGGTTTTGAGGTTTGAAGAGTCAAAAGACTTGACTCTCCTGCATCACTGAGTCAAGAAATGCGAAAGGCGCCTCTTGGCTTGGCCCATGGTCATAGCCAACGATCACATGGAGGTGGATAAGGGGAAAGCTAGCCTGCGCTAGGCCCCTGTAGGAATTCGGGGATTTTGTCCCTCGAAGAAAAGAGGCGAAAATTTTAGTTTTCCGTAGTGGGTATATGACACCAGAAAAGTTAAGGTTAAATGCTATGATGTACATCGGAACCCTTAAGAGAAATACCTTCGATAATACTGGAGAACACGAGGACAATTGATCTGAGACACCCAACAATGTTTTGAACTTCTTAGTCAATCCATTCGATAATGTGGGAAGAAAAGGAGGTTGATGTTAGCACTGTTAAGTGTTTCTACATCTGGTAGATTACTATTTTCTTTGTTATTGATACAGGAGATGACATTTGCAAAACCCTCAACTATTTGTTTTTTCTTTTAACTTGGTACATCTGGCCATTCTAAGTGGTGATGATAACAAGAAGGTGCAACAAAACTGTTGTGTCCATATTCTATGTGTGCCTTTTCAAAGTGCTTCACCTTCTAGGTGCCATTACATTTGACAGTGAATAACCTCTTACTGCAATCTTGGGTTTCCATCTTCCCTTTAGTAATTCATTAGTCCTGGCAACCTTCATTTCCACTAAGTCAGGTGAAGTCGGTGAAGTCTTTGCTTCCAGGAAGTTTTGAATATGATTGGAGTCAGGATTACTAGACTACTACTTGCTCCTCCTAAGCTGGTTGGAAAGGAGAAATAACATGCCTATGTTGAAGTAAAAGATGTCATGAAATGAAAATCAAGTGAAGTTGATAATATCAAGAGAATGAATCTGAAAGGAGAAAATTGATATTGGGTTTGATAATATTAGCATTACAAGCAGATGTGGCTTTGAGAACAACCCTAGTTTTGGCCCAAGTTTAGATTTAGATGCATATTCTAAAAACTCGAGGGGTCAAACATATGTACTTTCCATTGTCCCTTCCAAGGATATAGGTGCGAAGCAAGGAAAAACATGTGAAGCAGACTAGTTCTTGGAAACTAGGAAATATGAAGAAGAAGTGTCATATAAAACTAGAATTGAACTCTACAAAACAAAATTGACGTTTGTATTTTGGCCATAAATTTTGATTACCACAAATTGGACTCAGGGATGTTTACGCAAAATATCAATTAGTTAATGCTTCAATTTGATGGGTTTGGATGCTTGTTTTAGTGGTTTTCAACTGAAATCTCTCATCTATTGCAGGTCAAATGACGCTACATATAGCCAATGTCAAGGGGAGGTCATACTCAACATCCTCACGATGCGATCTACAACCATAGATGCCAAAGAAGAAATAGAAACAATTGTAGCAGTGGCACAAGATTAGTGAAGGAGATCATACTTAAACGATCGAGGAAATAGTCCAAACCCTATGACGATCAAAACTTTTAATACTCAAGCCAACCATCATAGTAGATGAGACACTATGGCCAAAATCCATGATGGACCACCAACACTAGAAGACAAATTTGAGTCATAACAGTTGTCTCTCCCTATAATCATCACCAAGGGAGTAAAGACAAAAGATAGGAAATGAAAGTTCATCACGGTAGGTGGAAGGCAAAGAGTCATATTGAGTCTCAATAAATATTATAATAGTACCCAAAGAAAAGGGCTTTTGGTTCTTCAAAAATTGTACACTTCTGAACTACTTTGGGAATATAGTGTCAAATAAAATTGGAGAGCTTTCCTTAGAGTTTTAATGTACTATTGTTGAAATTGTTAATATGGAGAATCCCTTAGGGCTAAGTTTTGACGAAGAGAAGGACTTGCATGTATTGTTGTTTTGCTGTGAACTATTTCAAGAAGAATGTTTGTTGTTCACATGGGTTGTAAGAGCATGTTTGTTTATGGACTATTCTCATGCAATATACGTTTTCTTGTAGTTTTGTTATTCTTTATTATATTACATGTCCTGAGTGAATGAACTTCCTATGTATGTGATATAGTGAATTAGACTATTCTGGTTATATATTCATGTGAAAGTGTTTTCTGAATTTATTTCTTCATTTTAGCTATCTAGGTGAAACTATTGGTAGAGTTAGTTTCATGTCACATCTCATTCACTTACATTAATTCACTCTTAGCTAGGATATGATAGATTAGAAACACATTAGACTTGCATTTATATAGTCTTCATCTACATCTTTCATTTGCATAACCATCCATCACTCACCTTCATCGATGGACTGGGTCACAACTGGTAAAACCAAATCAATAATGGTTTCCTGGACAAAATACGGATGGGTTCCCTATTCCAATGATATGAGGTATAATTGTGACTTCTTACTAGTGGTAACCTCTTAATATTTGCAATATTCCCCGGTAGTGCCCCAGTTATATTATGAATTGTAATCATGTTTTGTAGGCTAGTGAGCCGAGTATTGATAAGTTGGTGGGCTTATGTTTTTATTAGGCCGAAGAGCCTAAGTGTTAAGGCCAGGAGCTTGGTTTTGTATATGTAATTATGAAGATCATTAATATAATATATAAACATCGTTGTGTGACGACTGACCACGAAGAAAGAGTGATGGGGGACTAAGATTCTACAAAATGGGTAAGGGAGAGGGGGCTGAGAGGTAGGAAGGGGGGCTAAGCTTTAGGGATAAAGTCCTTAGGAATAATAATTTATTATTTTTCCAAAGTGGTGTGAAAGGTATGTTTTTATCCGAAGTCCTGGGAGAGGCAATGCATGTTGCCCCAACATGTGCAAAAGGGAACAAATACATGTGTTAGCCCAGGCACATGTAATTTAACCCTTGAAATGAGTCGGGATGGGGGTTCATCCTCCATTCTGTCGTGGGATGTCTGAATCGTTTGGAGTCTGGGAATGACCTCTGCTTAATTTTACTATCATGCAATCCTAAAAACCAGAACCGGAAGTGGATTGGTGTATTCCTGTGAATTTTGTGGCCTTTATCTTCATCCTTTGAAATGTTCACGCATGCACCTGAGACCCAAAATTCATCATCTGATTCGTTCTGTGAACCTTCCATACTCCTTCTGAGTTCACAGGAATCCTTCCCAAGAACCGTATTGTCTCTATACTAGAACTCTGCATAGCCAAGCACCTCTGAAGCCGACTCGCGTCTTCTGTGAAACCTGAGCAATTTTCTATGCCATGTGTGTTATAACTATGGGTTGTTGTGGCCACGCAGTCCCTGGGTGAAGTGTGATTGGCTACTGTCATTTGTTCCTTGTTGAGCCTCATTGTCCTCTTTGTGTTGGAATGGAGCTAAAGAAGCAGTTTGTTAGGCCTATGTGCAACACTCTCTCCAGGTGAGAGAGGTGGTTGTTGTTGAAGAAATAGGTTTTCACGACTCTCTCTAGGTGAGAGAGTATGTGGAGGAGGTGAGAATTCCTGAAACGGGTCCTGTAGCTGCCACAGAGCTCGGAGAATTCTGGTCCGGTCTGTTGTTGAAGCCCAAGGCAAGGGAGGTTTAGCAGCCAAAGGAATGTCTTGGTGACAGTGAAGGTGTATACTCCTGGGGTGGGATAGGCATGTGGGGAATGACAGTCTATGAGCAGTGGGCATAAGTGGCTCCTGGGAGAGAATCCTTCCTCATAAACTGTGTGTCTTTCATTGACCTTGCCTAGCGTAGGATTCCCTTGCCTGGTGGAGCTTAGTCCCAGCTCGGGGGTGACCTACTACTGAGAGTGATGAACAACGTGGTCTAAGGCTAGGAGGTTCGTGGAAGGTCTGCACGCAGTTGGTGGCATATTACAGTTTCAAATATAAGTAACATTATGTGTATTAATTCTTCACTTAATTAAATTGCATGTTCTGTGATACTTGTAATATTATCATGTATTATGTTGCTACTTTGAATTGTTGTTAATTCTGTGTAAGTCTATATGACTTCAGTAAATCCATGTCAAATGTCTTAATTTGATTTAATGGTTAGCCTTTATCAATAATGCATGTTATATATTTAAGTATGAGAATGTTTCTGCGTAGTAGCGTTGCCCGACAAGTGGTTTGATGGTCGGGGACGTTACAATATGGTATCAGAGCCATGTTTTCAATGTTGAGCCTGTATGGGCCAGATAAGTTGTCTTTGGACCCAAGTTTCGAGTGGAAATGGTGTTCAGAGGAACCAATTTCGATCCTTAGATTCTTTCTAAGTGCCAAGGGGTTACATTGGACGTGTTACGAAGCTCAGGAGGAGTAGTGGTAGAATAAAACCACAGCCAATGTGGTATTTGACCACAGAGAGATAGCACTCAACACTTGGGGTGTTGGATCCATAGGATTTGTTCGAAAGGAAATGAAATTCATTACGACCATCAAATATGGAGAAGGTACAGGAGGGTTATCTTGGAAAACCTTTGGATTTCAGCAATCGAGAGAAGTGGGGTGCGTAGAGGAATAAATGCCTGAAACCCGAAACCTCGAAGTCCCAAGGGAGATCTACACCGTATATTTGGAGGAAAGAGCTTGATCGTTGGAGAGGGAAGATTGTAATTTCGGGAGTTTGGTTGTCGGGAGAATGGGATGTGTTGTTGCACAAACTCCCGAAGCCTGATGTTCTGAAACAAAAGAGTAGATGTGGTGGGGATGGATGACGTTGCTAGTATTCTACCATGTGGCATCCTGTGTGAGTAGGGTTAGTGGGGCTCGAGGTTACGTAACGTAGTTAAGGGTTGGAGCACCCACACTGGCGTTGATCATGATACATCAAGATCAATGGCAGGAGATATTGCAGGGACCCAGGTTGCACGAAAGATAATTATCCAAGGTGGTCTTGCAATCCAAACCGTGGTTTCATTGAGGGGTTNTTGTCAGTATTCTACCATGTGGCATCCTGTGTGAGCAGGGTTAGTGGGGCTTGAGGTTATGTAACGTAGTTAAGGGTTGGAGCACCCACACTGGCGTTGATCATGATACATCAAGATCAATGGCAAGAGATATTGCAGGGACCCAGGTTGCACGAAAGATAATTATCCAAGGTGGTCCTGCAATCCAAACCGTGGTTTCATTGAGGGGTTACGTGTCAGTGTTAGGAGAATTACGGAATGAAGGGCGGGTTACTCCAAAACCACTGATGCATGCCCCCGCAATTGGGAAAACGTTAAGTGATGTAAGGTAATGACGTCACCTAAGGTGACGTGGAAGTGTTCGGGGTGTGCGGATGTGAAATCTTCTGAAGTCCCAATGTACCATAACTTAGACACCTGAGGTTCCACAACGAGTGTCAGTCATTGGATGCTGGGTATGCATGGATGGTTGATCCTCCCTACGTCATGAGTTCGTTGGTCTGGAACTCGAGAAGTTGTTGTGAAGTGCCTTGAAACTTCCTGAAACACGAAGTCGTGAAGCACCCTTTTTGCTAAGCGAGTGGTCACAACCCAAAATCACGTGGGTTGGGGATTAAGAGAGAAGGGGCTAGAGCCCGAAGGATTGTTACAAAGCTGAGCAGAGATTGGAAAATTCATGAAATATTAACCTTTTTTTAATTCATATTTGTTTATGAATGTTGTGGGATTTGTTAAGGAATAATGGACTGACAAATCCCGGTTGTCTACACATTGTGTTTGCAAAAGTTTAGCGAGTGCCAAAACTGAGTAGAATTGCCACTAAGTGAAAAAGAAATGGAAGAGACACATAATGGTTCCAGTTCAGAGAACGAAGCTAAAGGGATGGATGTTCATTTGGGAGTTGAAGGGTCGAACTCCAATGGGCATGGAGAAGAGACACATAAGGAAGGGAATATGATGAAAATCATTGAAAGATTGCAAAAAGATGTCCAAACTCACCGAGAAGATAGAATAAAGATCATGAAAGCTAAGGAACAACAAAGATAATTCAACTTAAAGTTGATGAAGAGTCTAGAGAGAATAGAAAATAAGTTGGGCAAGGAGAGATACTCGAGAAAAATAGGGAGTCACCCGACTTTTGAGGGAAGAAGATCAAGGAGTGTTGGTAAACACCATCATCACTCCCAAGGTCTCCCCAAGAGGAGGGCACACAGTAGTTCAAGCCCATCTCCTACCAAAAAGCACATGAGATCTGGAGTGGATGAATCGAAGGGAGAAATGAAAAAGATTAAGCCTCCTACATTTGATGGAGAACATAAGAAGGAGGAAGATGCCGAGAGATGGTTGCTTGGCATGAGGAAATACTTCCAACTGCAGAATTATTCCTCTCATGCAAAAGGAAGAATTGCAGTGTATCAACTGAAAGGAAAAACATCCATGTGGTGGGATCAACTTGTGAAGGTGCAACACATTAGAGAGAAAGATATCACTTGGAAATAATTCAAGAGATATTTCGAGAAGAAATACTTGACTAAAAGATATTACGATAGAAACATGAAAGAGTTATTTGAACTCAAGTTGGACATCATGACCATTGATGAATACAAACAAAGGTTTTTGGAATTACTGAAGTATGTTCCATTCATCAAGGATGAGACTGTTAATATTCAAAGGTATCTGAGTGGGCTGCCACCGTCCATTGGCCACAAGATCCATTATGATGACCCAAAAAATTTGGAAGAAGCGATAAGAAGAGTGAAATGCTTATATGAGAAGCAAAGAGAGAAGCCTACTTTCCGGGAGGCTTAGGAAGACAAGAAGAAATTCAAGATGGATCAGAGGAAGAAGGGAACTAAGCCACCCTTTTTCATAAAAAGTCCTCAAGGACAGTCATCTTTTAGAGATCCCAAGAAGTTTGAAGTAGGTGGGCAAATGCCAAGAACACCACCTATGGAATGTTGAGGTTGTAAAGAAAAGCATAGGTATAGAGATTGCCCCCACAGAAATGATAAAGTGAGAGTTGTCCACAATGTACAACAAGATGAAACAATGGAGGGCATGGGCAGTAGGATGCCAAGGATCTACGCAGCCCTAGACAACAAGAAAGATGAATATCAGTCGCACATGATTGAAGTGGAAGGTATGATTGACAACCAACCATTTACTATTTTAATTGATTCATGGGCTAGCCATAACTATATAGATCCTAGAGTGGTGGAAAGTTTGCATTTGTTGAGAACCAAACATGAAAAGTCTTGGTTAGTGCAGCTGGCTACAGGAACCAAGAGGAAAGTCACTGAGTTGGTTAAGTCATGTCCCGTGGACATGAATGTTGGGCATATGTTGTATTATGTGCATGTGTGTGTGTGGGCGCGTCAGGTTCGACAACTGCGTCTGCTATTTTTAGCAGATTTTTCTATTTTTAATAGTTTTCTAAATTAATCCTGGATTAAGGGATTAGGGTTTTGGTATCTACAGAATACCTAAAAACATTGTATATATTGTATGGTGAATGGTGAAATTCGATATAATGAAAATAAGAAAGGTTTTCCCTGGTTGAGGGTTTTTGGTATAAATCTTTGTGTACTATGTGTATGAACCATTGATTGATTTATGTTTTTCTTAAGAATCTATATGCATTTCTTTACTTCACAGGATTAAAACTTACATGTGGTATCAGATCTCGTTTTTAGCTTCAAAGGGATGCCTTTGTTACGGAGGGTTTGGCTCGGTCTTGATAGATCAAGTTTATCTTGCATCTCTGATAAACCTAGGTTTAGTGGGAGATTTTGTATTGGTTATTCAAGTTTAGAAAGAGGAATGGTGAAGTCTTATAGAATCAAAATAGAGAAGTTCAACAGTAAAAGCTTTGAGCTATGGAAGCTGAATATGGAGGACCTTCTTGTAGACAAAGAACAATGGATCATTCTGGATCCTGGTACACAGCCTACTGGTATGCATCCTACTGGAACACAGACGACTTGTTAGCCTATGGCTTACCTTTACCAATCACTAAGTCTAAATTGTCACCTATATTTGTATTATTCATTTAGGATATTAGTAATATATCCTCAAGTGATGACTAATGAATTAGTTAAGATTCCTAGCCTAGTCATAATGCATGATTTTATAATCTAGAGCAAATCTCTCTATGAGGTGGCATCACCCATTGTACTATAAATATGTAACATTGGAGTGAATAAGTGTGTGTTGGCTATTATGCCTTTTCCGCCATGTTTCTGTTATTGTCTCTATTTTGTCAATTGTTGTTGTTGTGTTTAATTTCTTCAATTGGTATCAGAGCTGGTAGTGCTGACCTGATTTCCTCACGGGAAGGCCAGGAAGATGTGAGAGCTTAGATGGATGATTCCTTTCATATTTGTGTGTTAACAATTGTATGGTCAAGTTTGTTTAGTTGGGACGGATTCTTTAATTACTGAACATGTAAATGATTTGGGGGCCGAGGAGAGTATCAAAGGAGGCGCAAGGAGCTGTTAAAGGAGTTCAATTATCATCATATCCAGTGGTTATTGTAGCACAACAATTTCCCCATCAATCCCAAGTCGTGGAATGCTGCTTTTTGGAATATAACGCTGCATATATTCAAGAAAAAATCATATTTCATTTGTTGCTGCTGTGTATGGTCGATTTATCATAGAGAGCTACTGCAAATCCATTCAGAGCTGAGTATTGCAGAGGAATTGCATCTGGATTGATGTTGTTTCCTGCGTGAAGGAGGATCTGAGATGAAGATCGTTGTTGTTTCAATCTGAGGGCGTGTACAAGAGCTGCGCATCTCCTAGTGTGTATATTTGTTGGGCTGCGTGCTGAAGAATCATTCCCTGTCATCGTTTGTCATTTTGAACAGATTCGAATACTACCTCTATTTTCCATCTGTGATCAATGGAGGAGATCACGCTGCAAATCTTATTCTGATGATGAGACAGAGACCGGTGACTAGACAGAGCCATCAAAGATAAGCATTCACTTATTTCCTGTGTGTGGATTGCCCCAAAACAATGGTCGCAGGTCGGGCATGTCATCCGAGTGATTAGTAGAGCATGCAGCCAAGGAAAATGGTGAAATGTTCTCATCTGATCAGTACTTCATGATGGGTTCTCGAAGCTATTGTTTGATGGGGGATGTGGATCGAGCAGAAGCCACGTGAGTTGGCTTTGAGCGGTGCTTGTGGGAGGTAGAGAGCAGATCCGTGAAGTGGATGGAGGCAACAAAGGTGAGCAACCACGGGCTGAGGGTTATCGATTGTGTACACAGAGGCATTTTATTGGATCTGTCATCTAGATCTTTTATTCGAGCTTACAGTTGCATTAG
>JZKD02S1797213.1:77864-87965 GCA_000966675.3 Picea glauca
ATGGGGCTTCTCTCTTCCAATTCGTGGGAACTTCCCTCTTCCATTTCGTGGGCTCTTTTGCACCGATTCCGTGGGATTTTAAAAGGGAGGGCGAATGGATTCTGACGCACCCTCTCCATGTGGGTAAAACAAACTCTAAATCTGCATGGGGTTTAGAGGGTCCACTTATGACAATTTCTTTTTTTTTTTTCTGTCAGTAAGGAGGGAAAAACCTAAGACAGGTCATGTAGCTAAGTGTACAATAGAAAACCTTCGTGATATTGAGTGATTTCATGAGGAATGCTCGTGGTTTTCAAGGGGTGATTTATTGCTAGTGACTACGTTGGTTGTTTAGACGAACCAGAGGCCCCAACACTGGGCGATCCACACAAAAACGAGGAACAAAACCGTTCAACAAGTGTGGATTCTGCAAATTTAAAGATTAGTCGACCCTATCGACCTTACCCTCACAAACAACATGACAGGATTCACCCTCTTCAATATTCATTCCCCATTTACCAGGATTAAAACTCTCACCCTACTAGCAGGAAATTGGTTTGGTTCTTTACTATCACATAGAAATTCCATCGCAGGGTAACTTCATCACGTTCAAAGAGGAAGGACCGATTGTCACCATCAATGCAGATATTTCATTGTCCAACTAGTTGAACTATGCTACAAGGTGAGACCTTCTGGTAAAATGTTCTACGAAATGATAATCTTTTCCTGATATATTTGTTCGAAATTGGGCGATAAATTGTTGGATTCATAAATAGCTAGCCAGCGAGCCAACGCCTTTTCCAGCTACACTCATACTGGCTTGACCACTTGAGACCATAGTAGAGGCTGTGCGATGTTTCAATTTGTTCTGCAAGTGTCGACTGTGGAGCATTCGTACATTTTCTCACTGGAGCATTCGTACACTTTCGATTGTGGAGCATTCTTACATTTTCTCACTGGTTTGGGCACCTCTGATTGTTGTAGCTTGTAGGTTTTAGTATGTCAGCCCTGTTCTCAACAAATCCCTGGGAGACATTTGCCAGAGTTCCTATCATCTCATCTGCAGCCATCAACAGAGTTCTTCTTGTGGTCTCCAATTCACATCGGAGATAATTTCCTCCTCTTCACTAATGAATATCGACGAAGTTGCTACTAACTTTTCCGATGACATTTGGGATGGCTCTAATTAACTTCACTGATCGACTGTGAAGTTCCCTTCAAGATCACCAATGACTTCGGCAAAGTTTTCATTAAGATCTCCAATGAACAACCTGCCACATTTATCTCATTTCCTTCGACACAGTTTCTTTTCCTCCGATAGCTCTCGATGAACTTCTTGTCAACTTTTTCGATTTCTTAGACGAACTTAGTTTTCACGTTGTGGATGGTTTGACAATGTTTATCCCATGTCCTCCCATGGCTTAGTAACTTATAATTTCCGGGACAAATTGTAATGGCTATTTGTGATGTAAATGATTTATATCTCTAATATAAATCGAGTTAATTTTTCGTTGGAAAAAACTTATAATTTCCTTTACGTTTTTTTGTGTTGTTTTAATTATCATGGATTTAGGGTTAATTTGAATCAACACAAATTTAAATTTAAATTAAATATAAATTCAAAATAATAAAAATTAATCATGAATGAATCACTTAAAATTAATTAATTTAAAAAATAAAATAACCAAGCATTTTACCAAAACCAACTTCATGTAGAGGCCAAAAACCCAGGGTATGAACTTCATGCTAACATTATCGTAAAAACTTCATAACTTTCTTGTACGAAGTCAGATTAGAGTATCATCTTTTGCACTGCAAAGTACACGGAGAGGTTCTCTTCTCGAGCCATCTAACCTTGACATACCAACATCGCATTTGTGTAATGACCAACGCGGCCAGTTCGGGCGAGAAACCTTAGGTTACCCGTTCTAGTACTTATGTGCATCGGATATTGATTTCATGAGTTGCTTTGGAATCATAATGGAAAGAACCATATGACTCATGTTTCAAGGGTGAAAATTTCACTTTGATGGGTGCAAAAAAATTGTTTTCAAAGACAATTTTTAATGGAAGTTTGGGTTTTGTTTTCACTGATGCTTCGTCCAAATTAGATTTTTCTAGTTGATGGGTCATTTGTGATGTAAAGGATCTTGATTTACTCATTGATACTTAGGTTATGCGTCAAAATAAAAAAGTTATAAATCTTCCAAAATACCCAACTAACGTGTGGTGTGCATAGTACTATCTAGGAGCTTAAAGGACCAAAATGCTTCCAAAGTGCATTTCAAAACCATCGCAAGACAAAAAGGTGTTATGGTTAACCTATCTAAAACTAGATGATACTTTTGCAATCACGGTTCAGTCGTAGAACACACAAAGCAAACAAGTTGATGTGGTACGCGAATGTAAGTTGCTGACAATACAGACCGGTTTGATTATGACTGCAATATGGAGCAGGTTAGGTATGGTAGGAAATCAGTGGCCAACGATCTAATTAGGAATGGAGATTTTAGTCATTATGAATGTAAGGAGATTGAGTGATGGGTGCAGCAAGAAGGATCTGAGCTGGAGGAGGATAAGAAAGGACTCAAGATGAGGGTGGGCCTTGCTGAGCGAGTCAACATGGATGAGAGGAAGAAGATCATCATTGATGCACTCGATGATGATGAGGGCTTGACATCCTTTCACTAAAACATTGGCAACAGGAGAGGGAAACTTGTCAATGGGTAGCACATCGGCGAAGAAGAGGTGAACCTCATCGATAAGAAATGTAATGAAGTGAAAGCGAGGAAGGTTGCCTATATGTGGTGTATCAACGAAAGTGGAAGGGAATTACCCAATGAAAGGGGTGTGTGTAGTGATGGTGATCACATGATCATTACTGATGTGTTGGCATTGATCGCACATGGTTTGTCGGTGATAAAGACGTGTGTCAATGAAGTTTTATGGAAGCATGCTTGCACATAAGTCAAGCTGGAAGGAAGGTGGCCTATGTATAGGTGAAGAAATCAATGGTGCACTAATGCGACAATGGAAGGAAGGATGTGTTCATCAGTACGCTATGTATCAGTGAAGAAAGAGGGAACTCACTGAAGTGTGAATTGATAGGTCGTAGTGATCTGAGGAGGAACCAGAAGCAGTAAAGTGGGGAGAGCGAGAGGAAAAACTTGGGGGTATCCATTTGTGCGAGGGAGAGAGTGTGAGGGTTCTAGTGGGAATAATTGAAAGGGGGATCATTTTTTGTCTAGCAGAAACGCCAAGACAAGAAAATTAATAGCTTATTTTATGTGAGCAAAAAATGGTAATACACTAAGAGAAACTAGAATCTTTGCTAGTCCTTCCTAACTTATAAGAAGAAAATATAGAGGATCAGAAAATTACTTTTAAGACTAGAAATTCCATAAATAATGCGTAATAGTTACTTGAAAGATTACATCGTGATGCACTCACTGGAAATGCTTGCATATAGGCTAGTAGAGCCCATCTGTTGTAGATGGAGGACGAATGACAATAACATTTATTTCCTTAGACTGCATCGATGATCCAGTTTTTTATATTCATCGTGGGGCTGATATATATTTGGGATAAATAAATATTTTTCACCAAGTTCGTATATAGACATATCACAGCTGTTACTCCACTCCCTGAAAGTGTTCATAGCCCCGATGGAGTCACTACAACGTCAAAGACCTTTCTCCAATGCAGCTGAGCGTCCATATCCTTCGCGGAGATATCTGCATATCTCCTAGTCTGGTCAAACTTTCATTTCCATTCCTTCTCAGCTTATTTAGTGCATGCTTAGCATTTAGTGGATGAGGAAAGTGATGGTCATTTATCCTAATAGGGGATGACTTCCAACCATTGATATTTATTTGTATATTTTCTTTACCTGACTACATAGAGATATCCCTTTTGGTTTTCATCCTTTAGACATTGACACTTCACCTTTCACATGAGTAGCTACATAGTGTGTGGATGGTTCCTCTATTACGTGGTATCTGCTTGCCATCCAATATGAAAGGATGATCATTGATTAACCACTATGCTCATTCATGGTTTAACCATTGTCGCAACATCTCTGGATAGCTCTAATTCAATGCCTTCTCTAGTGTGAAAAGTTTTCCTGTAAAAGAAAAAATGAGGTGAGAGGTCTCCATGTCATTACATACAAATAAAAGTTATGAGATGAACATAAATTAATAAATGAACTGCTTGAAAAGGGAAAGGGTGATGAAGAAGGAAAGAGAAAAGAAAAAGTCAAAATTAGGAGATGATTTGGGCCCAAAATCTGGTGCACTGAAAAATGAAAGTTTGTCTAAATGATGATCAAAGGCATGCATTTAGTATAGAAATTGTACAGATAAAGAGATCATAGATTGAGTGTTTCCAACAACTTAGAGGATATTCACACATTCCAACCATCTAATACGTGCAATACTTCATTCACATGGGTTTCAGTGCTAGCGCTAGTTGAGAATTACACCTCTCATCATGATTTTTTGAAGACTTCTAGTTCCATTGTGCAACCTTGTGCTTCAGTGGACAAGGGTTGGCCAGGATTCCTCTTTGTTGTCCATCATAAATCTTTTCTTTGGTCTTGTGATATATTCACTTCTTCTCCAGTTTTTCCATCCCTAGACATAATGTTACAGAGTGATAGGCTTAGTTAACCATAGTTCTGATGTTTCATAGTCAATTCAAATCTTCTGAAGATGAATATTTTCCTAAAATATTATCCTTCTTTTCAAATGGTGATATATTTCCATGATCAAAATCCAAAAAACCTTTCTGAAAATATTCACCACATTAATATTAAAAATGACAAAAAAAAGATGTCTGGATGTTTGAGATCAAACCATGAGTATTACCTATTCCAGTTTCCAGGAGACATAGTAGAATTGAGCTCGAGTGTTGGTTTGTCTGATGGAGTCTCATGTTTTGGGAAACAAATGACTATAGTTGTAAAAATAATTCATTCTTCCCTAAAGAAGTGTGCGTGAGAGACATTTGGTTGATTTGTATCCTTGATATTTGGTCTCACTTGAGGTAGATTAGATGGATATTGAAACTTGATATTTTGTTCCTCAAGGCATATGTTAGATGTGAAGTACACCATTACTTTTCCCATGATTGAAAACATATTTTATGATTGGGAAAGGGTAAATGCACCATAAAGTGTTAAGCATACCATCTGTTATAGAGAAACAAGTAATTCCGTGAATTTTTCTTGATAAAAACCATCCTGAGTAAGGTTGTGAACAAACCATGTAATTCCCTTAGCAAGGTTCCTATCTTGTTCCATTTTTCAAGTATTCCTCAATAGGTATTCTTTCAGCCTCCTGGGATAACATATTGTCTAACTCTAAACATCTAAGTAAATGTTGTTGAAACAAGTGAATTTTTCAATTCAAACCTCTCAAATAATTCTTGCACATGGTTTCCTCATGAAGATGGAAACCAAGGTTAAGCCAAGTTTTTAGTTAAAGAAAAATGAAAAGCATTAAATGAAAAACAAGAAAATTTTGATGAAAAGAAGCTTAAACAAAAGCACGCCTTCATGAATTGCAAACTAGACTAATTGCAACAAGCGATCTTTATTGAAGCGACCAAAATAAATCTAAATCTATGCTATTTAGATGAAAACAAAAGTAGGCATTTGATTTATTGCAGTAAGAAGGAATTAAAATAACTACGCTACTCCTATTCCTAACCTATCGTACACTGACTAAAATAAGGCTAGGTGTAAGCATAGTGCTAGTGTAGCCAGTTAAGTAACTCCAAACCTAGAATTACATATTGATGGAAAGCTAATTGCAGAGAATGAAGCAGTGAGGGATGAGAGATAGGAAGAATTGATTGAAGCAAGTCTCCACCCAACAAGTGAAATTTAGTGGCGTTATGATTCATGGTACATGCAGATATTTAATATTCCTCCAACCAAGATTCAATTATCTAAAAATTTTTACAGTGATAAATATATGACTGTTGGAAGGAAATCAATAATGAGAGACATACCCGATGAGGCTCGTGAATGAAATTTGCATGCAACTTACTTTGTAAGAGAGTGTTAGAGTGGGTGGTATTTCTCATCCTAGGGTTAGAAGTAAGACAACGAGCACTTGACATAATCATCGGTTGATATTGGAGTGCTTCTTCATCAATGAATATTTCCTTGGGTCCAAATTTCACATACTCGGCATGCTAAGGAGATAAATGATAGTTTGTTGTTTGAGAGAAACATTGAGGGAATATGACTCCAAAGTCTCTTCTATGACATCGATAAAATCATGTGAAAAATGCTAGAGTATTGGGAAAGAATCCTAGGATGAGTGATGTATCTGCTCCTGGGGAGTAACATGTGATTCTAGAGCAGACTGAGATGAAAAAGGTTCTTGGATCAACTCAATGTTTCCTATACTTTTCATAGTGATAGGTTGTTCATTTGTTGTGATATCTTCATGAAGATCAACAAACTCATTGTTCTCTACAAACTTTAGATTTTCAGTGATTAACTTTTGTGCATCCAGGTTAGAAATTTCATATTGTAAAGGATCATTAAATGATAGGTCATCATTAACATTCAATTCTGAAATAGTAAAGTAGTCATAAAAAACAAGATTATCAAGATTAAATTGTAATTCGGGAGGTTCTGGAAATGAAGAAGGACTTAGAACTTGGTGCATCCTGGATGGACTATCACGGAGAATGATTTCTTGATCAGACACAAATTGTAAATATTGTTGTTCTGATTTAGCATTCAGTGTTCTGTTGTAAGAACATCATACAAATTGTGCTACATGATGAGAAGGTGGGTGCTCATGTGGGTTACTAGTGTCAAACAAATTTGTATCAAGTGCATGAATATCTTTAGATTCTAAAAATGATGGGATTTATTTAGTGAGGGATTCTTCATAGACCAAAATATGTTCATGATTTTGTGAAGGGGGATTGTTAAATGGTTCACACTCTTAGTCTACGAGGTTCGATATTTATAGTAAAGATTTCCCCATAGCTCCAATAGAGTGTTTGTCAGAGATTATGTACCCCTTTATCTTTCATGGTCAGACTTGAATTTTGTGAACTAGAGATGATTTGATCATCTAGGTCACACCTTTTAGGATCAGAGACAAGATAGGAAAACCAATTCAAGATTATTTGTTCTGGGGTTTGTCATTTTCAGGAAATCTATGAAAAATATGCAGAACTCTTAGGAATAAATTATCCACATATTCATTTCCAAGACTATGGATTTATTTAAGTTCATATAAGAGTTTGTCGTAAATGTAACCTTCATGAGTAGAGATAAAAATTTCCATGAATTGTTTCCAGTTATGAATTGATTTTGTTGGTAATGTCCTAAACCAAGTTTTAAATTTCCCTTTGAATGTGAGGATGAATAGTTGGCATGATTCATTGTTCTGTACAATCTTTAGATTTTGTTGAGTGATGTCAAACTGATTAAGGTGAGTGAATGTAGAGACATGCCCTTGACCATTGAATTTGAGTTTTGCCAAGAGAATAATTGTCTTGACTGAAATAACCATGGTGCGCCTCATAAGACTCAAAGGATTGGCCCATACATAGGTATGGAGAGGAGCCATGTGATGGATAAAAGTTAAGTGAAATGGCTTCACATGGTCAAGATTGTAATCCATCCTTCCTTCTAGTGCCAATTCTGTTGATGGGTCTAAATTCACCTAACAACAATAAGGGGTTAGCCTCGGTAAGAAGTCCCAATTAGACATCTCACCATTTGGAATAGGGAACCCATCCCGATTCTACCCCGACAACCATTTTTGGTTTGATTTTACCAGTTGTCATTCGTTCCATTGATGAAGGTGAGTGATGGATGGTTATGCAAATAGAGGATGTAGATAAAGACTATGTAAATGTAGGTCTAATCTATTTATAATCTATCCTATCCTAGCTATGAGTGAATTAACATAAGTGAATGAGTTGTGACACAAAACTAACTCTACCAATATCTTCACCGAGATAGCTAAAATGAAGAAATAAAGTCAAATAACACCTACACATGAATATATAACCAGAATAGTCTAAGTCACTATAACACATACATAGGCAACACATTCACTCATGGCATGTAATATAAGAAAGAGTAACAAAACTACAAGAAAACACATAATGTGTCAAAATAGTCCATAAACAAACATGCTCTTACAACCCATGTGAACAACAAACATTTTGGTTGAAAAAGTTCGCAACAAAACAACAACACATGCGAGTCCTTCTCCCTGTCAAAAGTTGTCCCTGGGGCTTCTCTGTATTAACAGATAGTACATTAAAAGTCTAAGGAAATCTCTCCAATTTTAGTTGACACTATATTCCCAAAATAGTTCAGAAGTGTATGATGTTTGAAGAGACAAAATATCTTTTCTTTGAGTACTATTCTAATATTTATTGAGGCTCAATATGACTCTTGGCCTTCCACCTACCTCGATGACCTTTCATTTCCCATCTTTTGTCTTTACTCCCTTGGTGGTGATTATAGGGAGATACAACGATTATGACTCAAATTTGTCTTCTAGTGCTCATGGTCCATCATGGATTTCGTCCATAGCGTGCCTCATCTACTATCATGGTTGGCTCGAGTATTAAGAGTTTTGATCATCATAGGGTTCAGACTATTTTTTAGTCTGATCTCCTTCACTGATCTTCTTCCACTGCTATGACTATTTTTGTTGCTTTGTTGACATATTTGGATGTAAATCGCATCACGAGGACACTAAGTACGACCTCCCCTCAGAGTTGGCTATCTGGAGTCATTTAACTTGCAATAGATGAGTGATCTCATATGAAAACCATTAAAACAAGATTTCAAACCCATAAAATTGAAGCATTTACTAATTGATATTTTGTGTAAACTTCACTGAGTTCAATTTGTGGTTCTTCTGGTTGTGGTTGAGATGTTGTATATCTGAGGGCTTTCAATAAAGTGCCATATCCCAATCCTGAAAAATGAATAGGATTGTCAAACGTTATGGACAAATATGAATGTCAAATTGGTTTGGTAGAGTTAAGTTCTAGTTTTAGATGACACTTCTTCTTTAGATTTCTGAGTTGCCAAGAACTAGTTTTCTTCCCATGCTTTACCTTGCTTTATACTGATATCATTGGAAGGGAAAGTGGAAAGTGTAGATGTCTGACCCCTTGCTTTGTAAGAAGATGCATATGAATCTAAACTTGGGCCAAAACTAGGTTTGTTCTCAAAGCCACATATGCTTGCAATGCTTATATTATCAAATCCAATATTAAGTCTCTCCCTTCAGATTCATTCTCTTGATATTATCAACTTCACTTGCTTTTCATTTCATGACATATTTCACTTCAACATAGGCATGTTACTTCTCATTTCCAACCAGCCTAGGAGGAACATGTAGCAAAAGTAATCCTGACTCTAATCATATTCAAAATTGTCAGAAAGCAAAAACTTCACTTGACTTAGTAGCAATGGAGGCTACCAGAACTAATGAATAACTGAAGGGAAGATAGAAACCCAACCTTCCAGTAAGAGGCTATTCACTTTCAAATGTAATGGCACCTAGAAGGTGAAGCACATTGTAAAAGCACACATGGAATATTGACACAACAGTTGTGTTGCACCTTCTTGTTATCATCACCACTTAGAATGGATAGATGTATCAAGTTAGAAGAAAAATATAATAGCCAAGGGTTTTTTAAATGTCATCTTGTGTATCAATAACAAAGAAAACAATAATCTGCTAGATGCAAAAATGCTTAACAATGCTTCAACTATAAAATCGACCTCCTTTTCTTCCAACATTGCCAGATGGATTGACTAGGAAGATCACAACATTGTTGGGTGTGCCATATTAGTTTTCCTCGTGTTCACTAGTCTTATCAGAGGTATTTCTCTCAAGGGCTCTGATGTACATCGTAATACTTAACCTTAACTTTGTCGGTCCCATTCGGAGTAGTTCTAGTTAACTTTGTCGATCAGTGGTGAAGAATGGGCTTTCTGTACATTCTTTCTATCAAAACTCTGCTTCTAGTTTTTACCAGTAGGAAATTGCAAAGCACCATCAACCAGAGCTGCATTGTTGTTGTCTTTAACACACATGGATTGATTTGCATAAACAA
>JZKD02S1797224.1:23558-36735 GCA_000966675.3 Picea glauca
GCCATCATCATCATCGTTGTCGCCGTCATTGTCATCACCATGATCAACATTGTTTCGTCCTCCTCCTCCTCCTCCTTATCGTCATCGTCATCATTGTCATCATCATCGTCATCATCATCGTCGTCATCGTCATCATCATCATAATCATCATTGTCATCATCATCATTGACATTGTCATCATCATCATCATTTCCATTTTCGTCATTTTTATCATCATCATCATTTTCATCATCGTTATCATCATTGTTATCATCATCGTCGTCATTGTCATCACCATAATCAACATTGTCATCATCGTCATCATCGTCATCATTGTCATAATCATCGTCGTTGTCATCATTTTCATCATCATTGTTGTTGTCGTCATCGTCATTGTCATAATCATCGTCGTTGTCGTCATCATTGTCATCATTTCCATCATTGTCATTATTGTTGTCATTTTCATCAACATAATCACCATTGTCATCGTCGTTCTCCTCCTCCTCATCATCATCGTCATCATCATTGTCATCATCATTTTCATCATCGTCATCATTGTCCTCCTCCTCCTCATCATCATTTCCATTGTCATCACCATCATCGCCATCATCATTTTCATCATCATCGTCATCATCGTCATTGTCATCACCATAATCACCATTGTCGTCATCCTCCTTTTCATCATCATCGTCATCAGCATCGTCGTCCTCCTCATCATCATCCTCATCATCATCATTTCCATCATCATCATTGTCCTCATCATCGTTGTCATTGCCATTGTCATCATCGTCCTCGTCCTCGTCATTGTCATAAATGTTGGACTACGATTGTCGTTAGACAAAAACCCACAGACATTGATATCCACCACAATCAACTAAGTTAGGATCCACGAGAGGGGGTTAACCCATGTCGCGAAACTTGTGGGAAGCATTGAACCCAATTTCCAACAATCTCCCCCCAGTGTGTGTCAGTCGAGTTTCAAACTCGAAACCTGTCACTCTGATACCATTTGTTGGACTACGATTTCTGTTAGACCAAAACCCACATGCATTAATCTCCGCCACAATATCCAAAGTTAAGATCCACGAGAGGGGGTTAACCCATGTCGTGAAACTCACGAGAAGCGTTGAGCCCAATGTCCAACAATCACCATAATCAACATTGTCATAGTCATAATCCTCATCCTCCTCATCGTCATCGTCATCATCGTCATCATCATCATCATCATCATTGCCATCGTCATTTCCATTTCCATCATTGTCATCATTGTCATCATGGTTATCGTCATCATCGTCGTCGTCGTCATCATTGTCATCACCATAATCACCATAATCGACATTGTCATCGTCATCATTTCCATCACCATAATCAACATTGTCGTTGTCATCATCATCATCATCATCATCATCATCATCATCATTGTCATCATCATCATCATTGTCATCATCATTGTCATCATCGTCATCGTCATCAATGTCGTCATCATCATTTTCATCGTCATCATATTCATCATCATCATCATCATCTCCATCATCATCGTCATCATCATCATCTGCACTCTGGTAAAATTGTTTCATAATAACATTGATTCTTTGGGATCAACAAGAGTTAATGGTTTTTTCCTATATGACAATGTTTACACATTCTTTGGGTATGTGAGGAGGGTTTATGTGTGTGTGTGTGTGTGTGTGTGTGTGTGTGTGTGTGTGTTGCCTTAATGTTTATCATTCTCCTAATCATCATTTCTACCTTGGGTTTGGAACCTCCACTACAAATATCATTGTCATGTTCAGACCAAATGAAAATTTGATGTTCCAATTTGATAATCATATATTTGGTATTTATAACCCAAGTATTTTATTTCTATAACGAGGGTTTACATATTTATGGGATATTTTGTACATAAATGGTTTATTTACCCACTTTTTCTTTCTTTTTTTTATATTCCTTGCATCAAATATTACTAAGGTACATCATTGCCATACTATGCACTTGGAAACTAACACAATGGAATGGGAAAAGCTGATACATAGTGTCATATGGATTGTGGTTTCTGAAATTATACCTACAAATTACTTACATGTTAGCGTAAGGTACTTTTTTACATGGATGATTGTGATTTTTTATTTCCTAGGAAATAATGTTTTTTTATTTTAGAGTTTGAAAAATTAACATTATAGTCATGAATCGAAAAATGTACTAGTAGCACACGGTTGGGTAATGTTTGTCACCCTCTATGAGCCAACTACCTATGGACTTCCCATCCTATATGAAATATTAAAAAAAGCCATTATTTTCATTACACAAAAAAACAAAAACCATTATCTATTTAAATGAGGTATATATATGTAGGATAATTGTAGGATAAAATAATTGAGCTTAGTTAAATGTACGAGCAAGAAATTTGTTAGATATTACAAGGTATTTGATTATCGATTTAAACATGAACAAAAAATGTGAAAATGGATTATCTTAGTAATGGTAATGGCTCTTAGTAAATGGTAATGGTAATACTAAGGCTCATATCATAGTATTATAGTTTCAGTGTTTTGCTTGTGGTTTTATATATGTGATCTCACAGAATATATAGGGACATGAAAACCAAAAGCTTGATCTCCTATATTATTGAAAAATTGCCACTACCGTTATATTAATTAATGAAGAATCCAAAATTTTCCAAGCTTATTCTTTGTGTGTGATGCGACCAATGTGAGGTGAAGGATGAAAGGATACATGAATAGTGTCAAAAGTTTCTTTTTCACCCTTGAACCAAGGAGTCACCTCCTTCGTTTCCCTGACAATAAACATGTTCGATCCATAAATCAAAATAGCATTGACTCGACCACCAATGGCATAGAAGTAGAATTTACTCGGCCACCAATGGCATAGAAGTTATGATTGGTATATACGTTGTTTTCGGGGAGAGGTCACAGGTTCGAGCCTTGTGTCCTTGGGGTTTCGGTTTAACACCTCATATCATCCACGAAGTGGGGAAGTATCAGGTGATTTTCCCGCGCGAAATTTCTTGTGGAAAAAGTTGTTTTCAACATGACAAAATCCCCATTTGCAACAACTAAAACTTACATGGATTAGATTGATATATACAACATGCTATATACATCATGAGGTGTGTGTCTATACCCAACTTGATTTGATTTCTCGTTTAGGGTGATTGACACGTCATAGAGTCAATTTGACAATTGAGTTTGTTATGTGCTTCTCTTAATTGAGATGGTTCCTCTTTGTTCAATTTAGACGGTGTAATGGATGTAGTGAAAATAAACATTTATGCCTTAGACACTGTAATGGATGTGTAGAAAATAAATATTTGCACATATGTGATATTGATGCAAGAGCATCTCAAGCGAGCCAGCGTGGAGGCAAAAGACAGCTAGACAAGCGCCCAGCGCAAATTTTGAAATTTTCTTGAAGTTAATGCACCAATCTTAAATGAGATAATTAAGAAGGAGTGCACTTGTAAAATGTAAAAGGACCTTGAGAGATCCGCTCTCGTCCTTAGTAGGTAGAAGGCATTTATAGTAGTTAATGCAAGTAGATATAATTGAATTTTAGATTAGACAGTTTTAGAGCGCAAGAGGGAAACAGGATATAGACACCCTCATTGTGTATTGTAGCATATGCATGAAGATTATGCCAATTGAGAGCATAGAAAAGAAGCAGCGAGMTGTATAGCCGAATTCCATGTATAGAAGTTCTGAAWTAATACAAGAAGGTTTTGATTCAGACTCATGGTGTTCAAATATTCTCTATGTATGCATCTTTGAATGTTATGCTCATGGTTATTTTACTCTTTWTGTTGTACATTTGYTTTTATGCTATGTAGGAATGATTTCTTGTTGAATGTCTGAAATCTGAGAGRGAGAGAGAGTAAGGGAAATGAGTTTCAATTGWTTATCCATCTGAGCAATAGTTCCTGCAAGGAGTGCAGTTGAATTGTCCRCAAGGAGTGCGTTGACAAAGGGTTCAGAGGTTTGTYTCTAAAAGCTCAGATAGGGTAGCTTTTGTTCTCATTCACACAGAAGTGCAATCAGGCACATGAGTCGTGCAAGGAGTGCGCAGACCGAGTGAAGTCTCRGAGTTGTGGAAGTGAGCGAAGTATTGAGAGGCTACTACTGCAGGTGTGCGTAGAGTCAAAGGGAGTCAAGCATTTGAAATTGTTTGAAGGTTYGTCGCAAGGAGTGCGAGCAGGGGTTTTCTGAAAGGCTCRGAGTTGGAGAAAKCTCAAAAAKAATTGGACCTTCGAAGGAGCCGAACGGAGGCAGGAGGCTAAGTACCTTGAAAGTTTGAAAKAAGGCGTAGCGAYGTAGGACCGCAGGAGGACRAGTTCCAYGGAGAGAGACACCTTACTTAGTTTGTGCAGAGGTTCTCAGAGGAAGAGACAGACGGTCGGAATTCTCTGTGGAGAATCCGCGAAGCCCCGTGAGTCGTTAGATTTCACGAAGGAGAAAGGGAGTTACCACGAGTATTCCTAAAGGTTCTAAGCTTAGGAAGGAGCAGAGCCATAGATCCAAGCCACAAGGGCCATTGGATTTACATAGGAATTTCTATTTTCGGGGTTTCGTAGGTTGAGGTCCCATAAAATTTGCAACGAAAATCGAGATATCACGAAACACGAAGTCCCGGAGGCTAAAAGGATGGTGTGGGGCCAGAGGAGTTAGCGAGGCAAACAGGTGGTGCACTATCGACACAGAGTCAAACTCTGTTGACCATTTCGGGTTTTTGTGGGGTAAAGATCCAAGTCACTTGCATTAGGATTCGCGATACTGCGAAGTCCGAAGTCCTAACAGAGTAAAGGGGCATTCAAAGGTCAACCTTATGGACACATCGACGTTTTGGCAAATCGGGTTTCATGAATCGCAGAAACAAAGAGCTTGACACCACGACTATCGAAATCGTGATAAGGAGAAATTCAAAATAGGGAGATAAAGGGTCAGCGTTGACTGTTTTCGGGTTTCAGAGATAGAGAGACAATGCACTTGACCACCGGATTTGCGAAAGTGCGAAGCACAATCTCCCGAAGTACAAGGGGGATTTCTTGAAGTTGATTGTGGGTGCAGATTTCCTGAAAGGGGAATAGAAGAGCGGTTGTTAAGAGCTCTTCGGGCCAAGGAGAGAAGAACGATCATGTGTACATAACCTTCCGACCTGCGGGTTGAGGAGGGCTGCGTCAGGGTGGTATCAGAGCACAGAAAGTTTTCTTTGCTTTCTGTAGCAGGGAAAAGGAGAATTCACCATGCCACCACGGAGAAGGGACAGGAAAACACCCGATCCACCAGAGGAGAGGGAAATGCCGAGAAGAAGAGGTAGGCAGATGACTGATCCAACCATGGAGAGAGAGATGCGTGATATACGCACCAGACTCGAAGACATGGAGACAACACAGAGGTGCACAGTCAGTGCTAGGGATCTTAGTGATTCTGAAAGTGAAATTGAGGCTGAACATGAAGGGGAAGAAGTTGCAGCCGAAGATGCAGCAAATGAACATTTGATTAGAGCTATTGCAAGAATGGGTGTAAGAGAGAAAATGGACATTCCAGTTTATGAGGGAAATCTGGATGCAGAGGATCTTCTAGACTGGATTAGAGCCTTGGACACATACTTTGACTATGAAGATGTCGAAGAGGACAAGAAGGTCAAACATGTTGTCACGAGATTAAAAGAACATGCACCATTGTGGTGGGATGAGCTACAAGCTGACAGAAACTGCAAAGGCAAGCAAAAAATCAAAAGCTGGGATAGAATGATCACAAAGATGAAGGCGAAATTCATCCCCAGAGATTATCAAATTACTCTGTTCAAGAGAATGCAAAACCTGAGACAGAAGATGATGACAGTGAAAGAATACACTGAAGAATTTTACAGGCTGAACATCAGGGTAGGTCATCGAGAAAGTGATGATGAAAAGGTTGCCAGATACATGAATGGCCTGAGATACGACATCCAGGATAAGATAAGCATGGTAACCATCTAAACGGTGGAAGATGCTTATCAGATGGCTCTGAAAGCATAAGAGAAGCTATGCCAAAAGTAGGGTCAAAGAGGCCGAGGCAGAAGTCAGCCCAGAGGCAAATCAGTTGCCCAGGATAAAAACCAGAATCCTAAGGAGGATTGGAAGAAACCTCATACTTGAATTGAGAGGGGTGGAACCTCACAGAGAGGGCAGCATACCGAACAGAGAGGATATTATGCTGACAATAATGTTTTTCCTCATAATAGAGGTAGAGGAAGAGGAAGAGGTGGAGTAATAACATGCTTCACATGCGGAAAAAATGGGCACAAGTCTTATGAGTGCCCAGATAAAAATAAAGAAGGAGGAGTGACTCACATCGCCGAAGCACAGAGGCGGGATGTTGAGACAGAAGATGTTGAAGGCGGAAGATCATTGATGATGTGAAAAGMTCTTTTGACACCAGAGAAGGAGGTGGAGAGTTCAATCCAAAGAAATAGAATTTTCCAGACTGCTTKCAAAACCAAGGATAGGGTATGCAAGGTCATTGTGGACAGTGGTAGCACRGATAATCTYGTTTCTACAGAGATGGTAGAAAGGYTGGAGCTGGAKATGATTGATCATCCAAGCCMATACAGAGTTTTGTGGCTACAAAAGGGACATCAKGTAACTGTCACTAAACAGTKTTTAGTTGAATTTAAGATAGGAGGATATRATGRTAAGATATTATGTGATGTTATTMCTATATATGTTTGTMATYTATTGCTRGGTAGACYATGGCAATACGACAGGAATGTGATTCATGATGGGAGAATGAACACATACACCCTAGAGAAGAATGGGAGAACTCWCATTTTGYTTCCAATCAAGGATAAGGAGGTGAAACCGGAAGTAAGCAACACTGTACTTCTCATGAGTGGGAAGGAACTTCTTACARAGGTGAAGAAGAAGGAGGATCCACAATTTATTGTGGTCAGGAAACCGAAGATTGTTTTGACCARTACAARGGTAGATAATTTACCAGAAGAAGTTCAGGAACTGCTGGAAGAGTTCGTTGATATAGTAGTGGRCGAATTACYGCATTCATTGCCACCGATTAGAAGTGTGAGTCATCATATTGATCTCATACCAGGAGCCAGTTTTCCAAACAAAGCCGCGTAYAGACTAACGCCGCAAGAGAATGAAGAGGTCAAAAGACAAGTCCAGGATTTGTTGGACAAAGGATTGGTCAGGGAAAGCTTGAKTCTGTGTGTTGTTCCGAAAGTACTCAGTCCRAAGAAAGACGAAGGCTRCAAGATGTGTACTGACTCGAGGGTGATTAACAAGATAACCATCAGGTACATATTTCCATTGCAAAGGATGGAYGATCTGATGGATTGCTTGAGTGGAGMAAAGTATTTTTCAAAGATTGACTTGAAAAGCAGTTATCATCAAATCCGCATGAGAGAAGGTGACRAATGGAAGACAGCATTCAAAACAAATGAAGGGTTGTATGAATGKCTTGTTATGTYGTTTCRTTTAACAAACGCACCAAGTACCTTCATGAGGTTGGTGAACGAAGTCYTGAGGGAGTTCATCGGAAAATTTGTTATCATATATCTGGATGACATACTGATTTTCAGTRAAACARTGGAAGAGCATCTGAAACATTTGSCTATAGTGATGGAGAAGTTACAGYAGGAGAAGTTGTTKATAAATATRAAGAAATCCTCATTCATRAAGACAGRGCTCATTTACTTGGGATTTGTTATTTCTACAGATGAGTTGAGGATGGATCCAGATAAGGTGGAAGTGATCAAGAATTGGCCATCACCGAAGAACATATTTGAGGTGAGAAGTTTTCACGGATTGGATAGTGTCTACCGAAAATTCATCAGGAATTTCAGTGGAATTAGTGTACCGATGATGGATACAGTGAAGAAAAGACACAAGTATTTTCACTGGACAAAAGAGGCTGAGAAGAGTTTTAATCTGTTGAAGAGAAAGATTACGGAACAACCAATTTTGGTGTTGTTGGATTTCCAATAGACATTTCAAGTGAAATGCAATGCAAGTAGATTTGCAATAGGGGCAGTCTTGAGTCAAGAGGATAGGCCGATAGCATACTTCAGCGAGACGCTGAATGAAGCGAAAGTGAAATACTCCACTTATGATAAAGAGTTCTATGCTATCATTCAGGCATTGAAAAAATGGAGACATTACTTGATCCCGAAGGAGTTTGTCTTATACAATGACAATCATGCACTGCAGTTTGTGACTCAATAGGAAAAGTTGAATCAGAGACATGTTAAATGGGTTGAGTACATGCAGAATTTCACTTTTGTGACTAAGCATATTTCTGGTACTGCTAACAAAGTTGTTGATGATTTGAGTAGGAAGTGTTTACTATCGCGGGAGTTCAAAGTCAAAAAGTTGGGTTTTGGTGATCTCAGGGACATGTACAGAGATGATCCATATTTTAAAGGGGTGTATGAAGCAGCTGAGAATCCAATTCTCGGATATAGAAGTCAATGGGAAGAATACATGATCCAGTAAGGGTTACTGTTTAAAGGTAATCAACTGTGTATTCAAAAATGCTCCATGAGGGAGAATTTGCTGAAAGAGAAACACAGTGGAGGATTGGTCGGGCACTTTGGTCACGACAAGACGTTCGTAAAAGTGAATGAGTCATATTTTTGGCCGAGAATGCGAGCAGATGTCAAGAGATTCGTGGACAGATGCAAAATTTGCCAGCATTCGAAGGGAAGAAAATAGAATGTGGGGTTTTATCAACCGTTACCCATACCTGAGAGGTCGTGGGATGTAGTCAGCATGGATTTCGTATTGGGGTTGCCAAGAACACAAAGGGGTTTCAACTAAATCTTTGTGGTGGTGGATACATTTTCCAAGATGCCACACTTCATTCCATGTCAGAAGACCAGTGACGCAACTCACATTGCGAATCTATTTTTCAAAGAAGTCATTCGACTTCACGACTTGCCAAGGAGCATAGTTTCAGATCGAGACACTAAGTTCATAGGACACTTTTGGAGGAAATTATGGAAGAAGATAGGAACTAACTTGTCATTTAGTTTGTCTTATCATCCTCAGACGGATGAACAAACAGAAGTGGTAAACAGAAGTCTGGGAGACTTGCTGAGAAGCCTAGTGACAGAACACCACAACCAATGGGACCACATATTACCACAGGCGGAGTTTGCTTATAACGACTCAGTTAACAAAAGCACAGGATAGAGTCTGTTTCAGATTGTCTATGGCATGCAACTGAGAGGAATTTCTGAGCTGAGAGATTTAGAACAGATTGCAACTAGAAGCGCTAGTGCAGAAGATTTCGCAGAGGTGATGAAAGAACTTCACAGCCAGGTGAAGAAGCAATTGCAGAATTCAAGCCAGGAATATAAGCGCAGAGCAGATCAACACACGAGACAACTTCAATTTGAGGTTGGTGATTTGGTTCTGGCACATTTGAGAAAGGAAAGGTTCCCGAGAGGAACATGTAATAAGTTGAAGATGAAGAAAATCGGACCATGTAAGGTCTTAAAGAAATTTGGGGCAAATTCTTACGAGATTGAATTACCCGATGGGATCGAAATTTCTTCGATATTCAATATCTCAGATTTGTACCCATATAAACCTGAGGAAGCACGGACAAAAAATGAACAGTCGGTGATCCAGTGCACAAAATAGATGCCAGTTGCAGAAAATACACAAATGGAGAGCATACCGGACAAAAGAGTGACCAAAAAGACCAAGCGAAAGCAATACTTTGAATATTTGGTCAAGTGGAAAGGCCATCCAGTTGAAGATGCCAGCTAGGAGTACGAACCAGAGATCAAGAGGCATGGACAGACCGTACGCGAGCTCATGGACAGGATCCCATGAAAAAATTTCAAGCCAGAGAGTATGATGCATGAGCATCTCAAGCGAGCCAGCGCGGAGGCAAAAGACAGCTGGACAAGCACCCAGCGCAAATTTAGAAATTTTCTTGAAGTTAATGCACCAATCTTAAATGAGATAATTAAGAAGGAGCACACTTGTAAAATGTAAAAGGACCTTGAGCAATCCGCTCTCACCCTTAGTAGGTAGAAGGCATTTATAGTAGTTAATGCAGGTAGATAGAATTGAATGTTAGATTAGACAGTTTTAGAGCGCAAGAGGGAAACAGGATATAGACACCATCATTGTGTATTGTAGCATATGCATGAAGATTATGCCAATTGAGAGCATAGAAAAGAAGCAGAGAGTTGTATAGCCGAATTCCATGTACAGAAGTTCTGAATTAATACAAGAAGGTTTTGATTTAGACTCATGGTGTTTAAATATTCTCTGTGTATGCATCTTTGAATGTTATGCTCATGGTTATTTTACTCTTTCTGTTGTACATTTGATTTTATGCTATGTAGGAATGATTTCTTGTTGAATGTCTGAAATCTGAGAGAGAGAGAGAGAGTAAGGGAAATGAGTTTCAATTATTTCTCCATCTGAGCAATAGTTCTTGCAAGGAGTGCAGTTGAATTCTATGCAAGGAGTGCATTGACAAAGGGTTCAGAGGTTTGTCTCTAAAAGCTCAGATAGAGTAGCTTTTGTTCTCGTTCACACAGAAGTGAAATCAGGAACAGGAGTCGTGCAAGGAGTGCACAGGCCGAGTGAAGTCTCAGAGTTGTGGACCTGAGTGAAGTATTGAGAGACTATTGCTACAGGTGTGCGCAGAGTCAAAGGGAGTCAAGCATTTGAAAGTGTTTGAAGGTTTGCCACAAGGAGTGCGAGTAGGGGTTTTTTGAAAGGCTCAGAGTTGGAGAAAGCTCAGAAAGAATTGGACCTTCGAAGGAGCCGAAGGGAGGCAGGAGGCTAAGTACCTTGAAAGTTTGAAAGAAGGAGTAGCGACGTCGGACCGCAGGAGGATGAGTTCCGCGGAGAGAGGCACCTTACTTAGTTTGTGCAGAGGTTCTCAGAGGAAGAGACGGACGGTCAGAATTCTCTGTGAAGAATCTGCGAAGCCCCATGAGTCGTTAGATTTCATGAAGGAGCAAGGGAGTTACTGCGAGTGTTCCTAAAGTTTCTAAGCTCAGGAAGGAGTAGAGTCGTATATCCAAGCCACAAGGGTTGTTGGATTTACATAGGAATTTCTATTTTCGGGGTTTCGTAGGTTGAAGTCTCGTAAACTTTGCAACGAAAATCGCGATATCATGAAACGCGAAATCCCGAAGGCTAAAAGGATGGTGTGGGGCCAGAGGAGTCAGCGAAGTGGACAGGTGATGCACCATCGACAAGGAGTCAAACTCCGTTGACCATTTCAGGTTTTCGTGGGGTAAAGATCCGAGTCACTTGCATTAGGATTCGTGATACTGTGAAGTCTGAAGTCCCAACAGAGTAAAGGGGCATTGAAAGGTCAATCCTATGGACACATCAGCGTTTCGGAAAATCGGGATTCAGGAATCACAGAAACAAAGAGCTTGACACCGTGACTACCGAAATCGTGATAAGGAGAAATCTGAAACAGGGAGAGAAAGGGTCAGCGTTGACTGTTTTCGGGTTTCGGAGATAGAGAGACAAGCCGCTTGACCACCGGATTTGCAAAAGTGTGAAGCGCGATCTCCCGAAGTACAAGAGGGATTTCTTGAAGTTGATTGTGGGTGCAGATTTCCCGAAAGGGGAATAGAAGAGCAGTTGTTAAGATCTCTTCGGGCCAAGGAGAGAAGAACGATCATGTGTACATAACCTTCCGACCCGCGGGTTGAGGAGGGTTGCGTCAGGGTGGTATCAGAGCATAGAAAGTTTTCTTTGTTTTCTGTAGTAGGGAAAAGGAGAATTCACCATGCCACCAAGGAGAAGGGATAGGAAAACACCAGATCTGCCAGAGGAGAGGGAAATGCTGAGAAGAAAAGGTAGGCAGATGACTCATCCAACCATGGAGAGAGAGATGCGTGATCTATAGGCCAGACTCGAAGACATGGAGACAACACAGAGGCGCACAGTAAGTGTTGGGGATCTTAGTGATTCTGAAAGTGAAATTGAGGCTGAACATGAAGGGGAAGAAGTTGCAGCCGAAGATGCAGCAAACAAACATTTGATTAGAGCTATTGCAAGAATGGGTGCAAGAGCGAAAATGCACATTCCAGTTTATGAGGGAAATCTGGATGCAGAGGAGCTTCTAGACTGGATTAGAGCCCTGGACACATACTTTGACTATGAAGATGTCGAAGAGGACAAGAAGGTCAAACATGTTGTCACAACATTAAAAGGACATGCAGCATTGTGGTGGGATGAGCTACAAGCTGACAGATGCTGCAAAGGCAAGCAGAAAATCAAAAGATGGGATAAAATGATCGCAAAGATGAAGGAAAAATTCATCCCCAGAGATTATCAAATTACTCTGTTCAGGAGAATGAAAAACCTGAGATAGAAGCTGATGACAGTGAAAGAATACACTGAAGAATTCTATAGGCTGAACATCAGGGCAGGTCATCGAGAAAGTGATGATGAAAAGGTTTCCAGATAGATGAATGGCCTGGGATACGACATCCAAGATGAGATGAGCATGGTAACCATATAAACAGTGGAAGATGCTTATCAGATGGCTCTGAAAGCGGAAGAGAAGTTGAGCCGAAAGTAGGGTCAAAGAGGTCGAGGCAGAAGTCATCCCAGAGGGCAATCAGTTGCCCAGGATAAAAACCGGAATCCTAAGGAGGACTGGAAGAAACCTCAGACTTGAATTGAGAGGGGTGGAACCTCACAAAGAGGGAAGCATACTGAACATAGAGGAGATTATGCTGACAATAATGTTTTTCCTTGTACTAGAGGTAGAGGAAGAGGAAGAGGTGGAGTAATAACATGCTTCACATGCGGAAAAAATGGGCACAAGTCTTATGAGTGTCCAGATAAAAAGAAAGAAGGAGGAGAGACTCACATCACCGAAGCACAGAGGCGGGATGTTGAGACAGAATATGTTGAAGGCGGAAGATCATTGATTATGCGAAAAGCTCTTTTGACACCAGAGAAGGAGGTGGAGAGTTCATTCCAAAGAAACAGACTTTTTTGGATTTCTTGCAAAACCAAGGACACGGTATGGAAGGTCATTGTGGTTAGTGGTAGCACAAATAATCTTGTTTCTACATAGATGGTAGAAAAGATGGAGCTGGAGATGATTGATCATCCAAGCCCATACAGAGTTTCGTGGCTACAAAAGGGACATCAGATAACTGTCACTAAACAGTGTTTAGTTGAATTTAA
>JZKD02S1797224.1:48060-68627 GCA_000966675.3 Picea glauca
TGGGGCCGACTTCTTATTCTGCCCTTTATAATTGTCCGATGACCAATCCGCAAAAGGGGATTTGGTCCTTATACAATTACCGACATGATTAATCCACAATGGGGATTAATCCTAAGAATAAAATAACTATAATAATAAGAATGCTCTTCGCAGTTACATTATTTCAACAAGAAATTCAACCTCTTCATCGCTTAGAATGATATTGCATTTCTGGAGGCTATTTGTATAGGCTTTCCAAACCTTGGCATAATCCTTGCGGAGTTCCAGCTCTCTCCACAAGAGCCACTGCTCACGGTTGTTCATCGTTGGCCCAATGCAATATGTCGTAGGGTATAGTAGCCTTTGGATCTAAGGTCTTGAATGATGGGTAATGGTAGTCTATGTGAATCCTTTCTCCTGATCTAGGGATAGAGGCCTACCTGGGCCTTATCCCCTTTGCTTACACGCCAAATCAACCCATTCTTGATCAGAGGAAAGGCCGCAATTGTGGCTTCCTAGATAATCGAGGAATTTTGAGCTCTTTTGATTGGGGTTTGAATCCATTCCTCAATGGAGATGGGAGCAAGATATTTTTCCTTTGTAGTTTGGGCCCAAAGGTCTTGTCCCTCCAGGGGCCTCTAGACATTCTTAGCAACAAGAGATTTTCAGAACATGAAAAGATTTTTTAGCTCCCATCCTCCTTGACATTTTAGAATAGCAAGTTTCTTCCAGGATACTAGTGCCATGCCTTTTTTTTGAAGCCCCAGACTAGATGGAACGATAGTAGAGTTGTCTAATTCACTCAAGGACTCCCTTCAGAATCCAAGCAAGGGGCATCCAATAAATTGGATGGCCTCGAGGAGAGATTTAACCAAGACTAATCGTCCTTGATGGGAAAGCCATTTGTTGCACCAATTGTTGATTTCTTTTTCAATCTTGGCTATGAACCATTGTCAATCACCCTTAAGGTATAGGTTGGCCTTTAAATGGAAACCAAGATATTTGAACCTTGTGTCAAACTTATTACAGGAAAAGAGAAGATATGATTTATATAGAGTTTCTTAGTGTCAGAGAGACCCCTACAAGTTATCATTGATTTTAACGGATTTATCTTCTTGTCTGTGCTTGCACAAAAGAGATCCATGATCTCTTTGAGTTTACCCACCATTCTTTTGGAGCCATCGTAAGAGAAAGAGGAGTGGGATAATGGGCACCCTTGTCGAATTCCTCTTTCAGGCTTGAAGACGGGTGAGGCTGCTCCATTGATTAACACTATCAAGGATACTGAACATATGCATCCTATTACCCATGCAACAAATTGAAAGTTGAAACCTAGGTGGATGAGAATAAGTCAAAGGAATAACCAATTGATTATGTCAAAAGCTTTAGAGAGATCCACTTTGACTATCACTCCCTTCAAAATTATTAATTTTTACCGAGTGGAGGCCTTGTTGGGAAACCCCTATAGCCTCATGAATTTGTTTGCCTTCCAGGAAGCTGAATTGCTCAAGGGATATTTGTTGAGACATAATTTCCTTTAGTCTTCGAGAGATTATTTTTGAAATGATTTTGTAAATGCTATTGCAGAGTGAGATGGGTCAGAAGCATTCATAGCACATTGGATTGTCTTCTTTAGGATGAGTGCTATGAAAGTAGCATTGAAGGACATTTTAGAATAGTTATAACTGTCCTGGAAGAAACTTGTTATTCTAAAATGTCCTTTTGGAGACTTTGGAGAGTTATAAGGAGCTATTTTGGAGACTTTGGAGAGTTATAAGGAGCTCTTCTTTCCCCACCTTTGCCATGATGGCTAGATTATCCTTAATCTCCACAAATCTAGGAAATAGATTAGATAATGGCATCTATGGTGGCTTAGTTGTCGTCTTTAAATATCGATTGAAAGTATCTAACACCCTTAGCAACTATATCAGGGAAATGCATATCTCACAAACCATCCTCTTTAGCAATTTTCTAGATGGACTTAATATTTTTCCTTTAATTGGCGAATTGATGAAAGAATTTGGTGTTGTCATCTCCTACCCAAAGCTAGATTTATTTTTTCTTTATACACGACTCTTTCTCTTTATCCAAGGGTATCTTTCTTCTTTTATTTCGAGTTGACTTATCTCAACCTTTTGAGAGTCCATCAGAAAACCGAAACTTTCCATTGATAAACTGGAGGCTAGAGCCTCTTTCACTTCATGTACGGTCTTGTCATCCTTGTCTTTTTTCTATTTTGACCATTGGAGGATTCCTGATTGCTTGGCCTTTCTCAAGTTTTGGTGGAATTGGATGGCCATTGATTTATTAGTAGTGTCATCGAAGGGTGTCTAGGAGTCCTTTATTTTGTGGATAAAATCCTCTTCTTTAAGCCACTCGAGGTTCAACTTGAAGGGGCTTGGTGGCTTTCCCTATGCAAGGGCCACCTTCAATAGCATCGGATAGTGATAGGAGTGGGCCACCAATAGAGACCTATTGACAAATTCTGAGAGCCTCTTCCAAGAAATCCTCCAAAACCAGAAAATAGTCTAAGCGTTTCACAATTTTGGCCTCGCTAGTCCCTCTATTAGTCCAAGTTGGAGTAAGCTCGTTTGGCTCTATATACAGGATCCCCACTTGTTCCAAATTCCTTATGAAGAAGTTAGAAAGGATATATGTTTGGGAAATCGGTCCCCAGATATTGGATGCATCAAGTGAAAAAATTAGGTCTCCTCCAAGTACCGCCATCCCTCCATGGAGCCATGAATAGTTGAAGAAGTGTTCCTAGTATTCCATTCTATTAGAGTAAGGTCCATAAAGATTTAGATATGTGAGTTTGTTCCCCATTTCCAGAGAGAGAAGGGAGGTCCCTATACCTAATGAAAAATCTCAAGAGTTAGATAAAAAGAAAAGACGTGTCTTACATCCTGACTAGTCCCCCACACTGTACTAAGGCATCCAAAAAATTGAAGTCCCATCGCTTTAGAATGTTGGAGAGATCATGAGTCACCTTTTCCCTGTCGGTTATCAATTCTTACAGAATATGAAAGAGGGGTTATGCGATTCAATCAATCTTTTTAGGGCCAATTTCTTGTAGGGTTTGGCCACCCCTCTACAATTCAAGGTTAAAAAAATCATTTTGAACCATCCTTAGGAGTGGTTTCTCTAAGGGCCCGATTAGACATTATTTTCAACCACTTTTGACTTTAGAATTGGCTTGTTTTTTAGCTAAGGAGGGGAAGGATTTTCTTCCTCTCTGTCATGCTTTGGAACTTTTTTCATCAAGATGTCCCAACCCTCCCTCAGTTCCTCCTTCAAAAAAACCATGTCCCCTATTTCTATGTCTGAGATTGTTCTTTGTTGTCTCAGATGAGAGGGAGTCACCTTGAGTTTTTGGCTTTGATAATTTCTTCAAAGGGAAGAGGGGGGGATCCTGGGGCTTGGAGTCAAAAGAGGGGGTCTCTCCAAGCCCAACCAAGGGAATGAGAGAGGTGTTCTGGGGGTTTGAGATATCAAATAAAATGGAGAGGAAATCCCATTCTCTAAGCCTACCTCCTAGGTCCGAAAAAGAAAATGACGAGGAATTTCCAATAGGAGAGGGAAGAGATGACAATTTTTTGCTCGAAACCATTGCAAGGTCTCGTTGTGAAGGGAGGCCCAAGGGGGGTTCCTTCTATGATTGAATGGTCTTCTTTTCTGAAGAGTCATGCACTGGCTTGTCTTCCAGAGAGGTCGTCTGAGTGTTTTCAAATGGATTTTCCTTCGGTTGGGGAGATGCTAAGTCCTTGTTAATTAGAGGGGTCTTTTGAACCATTACTTTCTTTATGAACATGAGAGGATAATCTTTTACCAAATGACCATATTCGTGGCATCGACCAGATTTGAAGGGGATCCCTCCATAGTCAATGGTTTGATAGAAAATTGCAAGACTTTTTTGAATGATTATGGAATCTGCAAATCCCTTGGACAAGTTGAGTCCCACGAACACTCTGGCCACCCCCATATAATTGATGTCTCAAAATGAGTTGTATGCTCATAAAATAATCCCAACGAGTTCCCAATTTCCTTGAAAACTTCCTTCGAACAAAGGATGAGAGGGAGTCCTAGCATCTGTACCCAAACTAGAGTGAAATCTAGGTGGGTTGAGTGAGCATGAACGTCTAGGTGCCATTTTTTGAGGTACATACCCCATGAGCCCCATTTCCATTGATTTCAAAGAATCCTGTCCACATCATTAGTAGCTCTGAAGGTCCAAACGAGCCAACCTTTCACTAGAACCATGCTTCATGGGATATATCCAAGCAGGGCATTAAAATTTTCCTCAGTCTAGGATTTGAGTGAATCTGCTCCCATTCACTCGCTCAAGAATCTACCAATGAGAGTTGAATCCTCCAATTCCATGATTTCATTGAGTTTTACAATGTCTTTGAGAAGAATGTTGATGGCTTATGACTTATGCTTAATACACTTCTATGCTTACGAGATTTCCCTGGTCCTATTGGTCCCAAGCCTTCCTTTGTAGAGGCTCTAGGATCAAAGGGGGAAAAATGACTCATAAGATCGTTGGTTAAAAACATGCCAATAAAACCTTGGTCCTCGTGGCCATTAAAACTTCCTTCGTCATGCCTAGAGCTGAATGAACCAAACATAAAGTCTAAAGGAGTTGTGTCATCCAAACTAAATATGTGGGGTTGATCCTTCCATGTCATAGTTAATTCCCCCACTGGTGTAATGTCCCCAAATATTCTAGGTAAGGATTTAAGTGTTTTGTTGTGCAAATTATGATATTGTTGGTGTTGTACTTCTGTTAAACAGTTTGTACTTAGATATACTTTATTCAAAATCTGATAGAAGTCTTTCCACAAACAGTTTGCATCCATTACATATTACCAATCCAAGTACACAGATAATAGAAGTGACAACATTGACATCCTTAATTATAAATGGAGCCAGGAAATACAATAATAGTAGAATTCTAATGGGTGCTATGACAGCTTCAGTAAACACTACAAACTCAAAACAAGAAACCTGGAATGATGCTAAGAGATGATGTCGATTGTTGCAAGGCTCTCATATCCCTACAACAATCTTCTCCATCACTGCAAATGGCCCTCTGACCCACTATACCTCTCACGAATCTCATCCAAATGGCCTGTTGCAACTACCAAACCCCCTTACAAAGATCCTCGTGGGATGGGGCTGAGCAGCAGGTGGGGCCTTGCGGGACCCCTGGCATTCAACCAACGAGGATGCTTCCTGAAACCCTCATGCAACAATCTCCAATCTGCAAAGATCCTCACGTGAAGAGCCTGGGAAACTAGCGGGGCCTCCCGAGACCCTCGTCTTCAACCATCGATGATGTTGTTGATAAGATTTCTGAAACCCTCCTATTACCTGCAAAATATGAATACGACCTCCTCCGAAAAGTTTTGCAAATTTCCTACGGAAGTTGATATTCCTCCAAACTGGAACAAACCCAAAATTGAAGCTCCAATGAAGACCTCGTATATATCCTCCTCCTTGTATAGCTAGGGTGGATATTGCACCACCGAAACTAAACTGCAATGGTGGAAGGGTTTTTCTAAAACTTAACAAAACAATGGCTCCAAGAGCACTCCAAAGATATTAATCTAAATACATGATGCAAAGTGAAGTACTACCCCTCCTTTTATCCTTATTCCATGTCTTCTAGAACTTTCCCCCTTTTGAGTAAACCAAATATGACTTCTATAACTTTCCCCCTTTTGACGAAATCAAATATGGCCCTTATCCCCCCTTTTACTTTCACTTTAAGATTAAAAGTCACTTTTAATAATGATTATGTAACTTATTAATCTAAAGTTACTTTATTTCCTTAATGTCACTTTAAACACATAACATCTCCTAACCAAGTGACATTAAATAACCCCTTTTGAATCCCTTTTTCTTCACTGACGTGCCATGAGAGTCACTTTCCTTGCTAAAAAAGGGAATCCAAAAATGGGAACATGACAATTGGATCCATATGCAGGGGCTAATTTCCCTTGTTCAACTTATCTCCCAAAGCATACTTCTAGAATCCTCCCCATGTGGGGCTTGAAAGGAAGACCAAGGTGATACGATTGCGGCTGCTCGATTCGGATTGGATAATCATACACTTTTTCATCTATATTGGTACTTTATGGGTGGAAAAAATTGGAGGAATCAGCTTGCAGGGCCATTTTAGTAGCAGGTGCTAGTTTGGAAAATTGGGGTTTGAAACCTTCCAGAGCCATTTTGAGGCATTAAATGACATTTTTTGGGTTACAATGTTCAAATCTTGTGTCCACACCCTTAACGATGTTCTAGACTACGAGAACTTTTAAATGGTGTGTAAAACACCTCAATTAGAGCTCGTATGCAAAAGTTATGCCTCCCACAAGTTGACCTACCTTGTTGACCACCATGGTATGAGTGGATGCCACGTCAACTCCCATTACTCACACATATGGGGCTAGCCACGTGTGGACTTTCAAGAAGATTCTAGAAGGTCCAAATCTAATCACTAATTGAGGGTTGAGGAAGTCAAAATCCTAACACTAGACGATTATCAAACTATGTTAAATACCAGGCTGCTAGGAAGAGAAAGGGGTTCCATTATTTTATATTGTACTTGTTCCATAATTGAGCAGAGCATCTAAGGAATGGTATTTTGAGAGCATAACAGAGGAGGTAGGAGATTCTATAGCAGTCGTTCAGGCCAGTGTCAAAGGAAACTCTATAGTGAGTGCCTCTTTCTTTGTACTTGCTTGCCATAACTAAAGAAAAGAGAGGAGAGTATAGGCCTCATCTTCTAGCTGGGATTTCTCTTGTATTGGTTTTCCCGGGATACATTTTGTATTCAATGGTGTGGATGGTGTGTATATTTTTTCTCGTTCTTTCATTTCTGTATTCATTAATTTGCATAAATTCAAGCAAAGTTAGTAATTAATTAATATGGGATCTAAGGAAAATTAGTCTACATAGTGTAAGATTTTGGAATATTATAAGATCTTTTGTGATGAGTTGTTCCAGTGGAATATCCACGGTAGTTTATAGATCATATTGGTATTATAACACTTTTCTTGGGGGTATTTGTGGAAAATTGTTGGATCTAGGATTCATTGGTTGTAGAATCCTATCCATGGCAGATGAGTCTGTTCACATCAACCCTCGAGATCCATCAGAAGAGAGATTTGAAATTCTAGAAAAGCAAGTCGTTGATATCTCTCGCAATATGGCCCTCCTCATGGAGGCTCTAGAAATAATGCTTGAACCATTCAAGGAGTTTGGAGGCTCTAACTCAGAGATTGGATTAGAGGGGAAATTGAGAGAAAATGAAGACCCAGAAAAATAGTTGAGGAAAGAGAAGCCAAGTTCTAGTGCCATTATCTCTTCATAGTCTTTATTTAAAATGGAAGTGAAAGTGGATATCAAGCCATATCAAGATGAGATCGATGCATTAAAGTTGAATAATTGGTTGCATTACTTAGAGGTCTATTTCATTGTTCACAATATAGGTTAGGAGCAAAATATTTCATTTACTTAACTAAAATTAGTAGGCCATGCATTAACTTGGTGGGAAAGCCACACAAAGACACTTAGGATGGTGGTGATCCATCAATCAATAAGTGGAAGGATTTCAAGATTCTTATTAAGTCCCAATTCTATCCTCTCGTGAATGTAGAGGACCAATGGATCTGTTGGCATCACTTCAGGCAAAGGAAAGGAAAGAGTGTGTAGGAGTACACCATTGAATTTAGAAAGATGGCTATCATGATGGGTATCTCTCCCAAGGAGACATATGTACTCCTCAATTATTTGGGGGGTCTACACAGTCATTTACGAAAACAAGTGATGCTTTTCAAGCCCAAGACAGTTGATGAGGCCTGTGTGAAAGCACAATATTTGGAGGATATAGGCCACAAGAAAGGATGGCTAAGTGGTTCCAAGAAGAAAGAGAACCAAGAAGAATAACCTTCTAGCCATGTATTCAAGCAATCAAGTAGAGATAATCTCATATGTGGATGATAATATTGTCTGCACTTTAGTGCAAAAGGAGGGGGATGTGAGTAGCCTTCATCACATGGAAGAGAAGGAGATGACAACAATTTTCCATATCAAGATCTGGGTCAAGAAGACCAAGGTAGATGCTCTATTTGATTCTGGTTCACAAGCCAATCTCATATCAACCGATTTGGTCATCAAGCTTGGGTTGGAGGTTCATGATCATCCCAACATGTATCCGTTGGGGTAGGTAAACAAGGATCCAGAGATCAAGGTCACGAAATAGTATAAGATCAAATTTGTTGTAAGTGCAGATTTTTATTGATGAAGTGGAGTTAGATGTATTACCCCTTGATGTGTGTGGAGTAGTGTTTGGAAGCCCTTACATGTATATGAGGGACCGAGTACGTTACATAAACCAAATGGAATGACTAACCATTCATACAAACCTTGCCTTGTCTTGAAGACGATCTTCCTAGTGTCTTCTTCTTTGACGCATACCTAGTGGTATCTTGATTTGATATCCAACTTGGTGAAGTACTTGGCATGTTGCATTTGGTCTAACAAATAATCAATCTTAGATAGAGAGTATTGATTCTTGAGTGTAATCTTCTTCAAATATTTGTAGTCGATACACATTTGGAAAGTCCCATTCTTCTTGGGTACTACGATAATAGGTGACCCACAAGGTGAGGTGCTTGGTTGAATTACTCCCTACTCCAACAGTTCTTGCAACTACTTCTTCACTTCATCTCTTTCCAAAATAAACTATCCATACAATCGAATATTTGGTAATGGGGAGTCAGGTAGCAATTGTATCTTGTGCTCCACTTCCCTCTTAGGTGGTATCCCTTCATGCTTCTAGAACACTCCTCTATATGCTTGCAACAACTCCTCCAACTTTTTTTTTTTCTCTTTAGTACATCTCTCCAAGGATGCCTTTATCCTTACTGATTCATCACCTGTTTGGTTATTTCTTAAGAAAAACAACACATATTTCTTACTGGAACTGATTAAATTTTTGGCTTGGTTGGCACCTACCAGTGAGATCTTCGATTTACCTTTATGTACATTGATGATGAATGACTTCTCATCCCTGATCAAGAAATATCGATTTGCTCTTTTCATGAAGATTGCAGCATATCAGAGAGGCTCACACCTTCGAGGTTGTAGGACATTTTGGTGTTGGGAAGACAATTGCTAACTTAGAAAGGTATGTGTATTGGTCCATAATGCAAGAATATGTAATACAATATATTAGAGGATGCATACTTTGTTGTACGAACAAGCCTAGTAATAGAAAGCAAGGTCTATACCATCCCTTACTTGTACCCACTTGACCTTGGGAAATCATTTCCATGGTTTTTGTGGGTGGTTTACCAACAACTTGAAAGGGACATGACTATATTTTTGTGGTTGTTGATAGGTTTAACAAAATGTGCATTCTTATGCCTTGTAAAAAGACCATCAGAGGATAAGAAGCAACAAACATGTTCTTTAAACAAATCTAGGTGAACATTGGAATACCAAGGAGCATAATCTTAGACAGGGATACCATATTTCTCAGTGCCCTTTGGACTACACTTTGGGAGAATATTGACATGAAGTTGAAGAGATCTATAACATTCTATCCACAGATAGATGGACAAATAGTAGTCAACCTGACATTGGTACAAATTTTGAGGGGTTGCAATAAGAAGCATCCAAAGACCTGGGATGAAAATATGAACTACATTCAACACTTTTATAACGAAGCAATCCATACGTCTACTAGTAAGTCCCCTTTTGCAACTTGCTCTAGATATTTTCCACCTTCACCCTTAGATATTGTTTATGGACAACAAGGAGGAGTGAGGGAAGATACCACATGAGAAGCATTGAAAGTAGATAAATTTGTTGAAAATATTAGATAGATCCATTTGCAAGTACAAGAGACGTTGAAGATGTCACAGGAGAAGTATAAGGTCAGATATGATCAACACAGAACCGAGAAGTCATTTAAAGTGGGAGACAGAGTTTGGTTACAACTGAACAAGGAAATACTACAGGGTCATGGTAAGAAGATCAAGGCTTTGCAGTATTGTCCTTTTGAGGTATTGGAGAGGGTGGGAGGTAATGCCTACAGACTTAATCTACCCCCATACATGCACATTTACTCAGTAGTGAATGTGGAGAATTCGAAACTTTATGAGCCTTCCATGTTGGATCAGTAGGTGGAGAAAATCCTACCTACCATAGAGGACTTAGCACCAAATGCTTAGGCGGAGTTTACGAAAGACACAATTTTGCATAAGAAGTCCAAAACTACAAGACATGGGTATGTTGACCTTTGACAGATTGGGTTGAAAGGAGAACTTCCAGGCAAAGCAAAATGGTACTCCAGGGAGAAGATAGAGGAAAAATTTTCTCACCTTATTCGGTAAAGTTTTTGGGGACCCAAAGCTTCCCTAAATGGGGAGGTATGATTCAGGTTGAATCATCATACAATTTGTCATCTATATTGGTACTTTCTTGGTAGAAAAATTTGGAGGAATTAGCTTGCAGGGCCATTTTAGCGACATGTCACAGATTGGAAAATTTGGGTTTATAACCTTCCAAAGCCATTTCGAGGCATTAAACAACAATTTTTGGGATTATAGTGTCTAGAACTTATGTTTACACTCTTGACGATGTTATACACCCCGAAACCTTTCCAATGGTGCGTAAAGCATCTCAATCGAAACTCGTATGCAAAAGTTATGTCTCTCACAAGTTGTCCTACCTTGTTGATCACAATGGTGCGAGTGGATTCCTTGTCATCCCCCATTACTCACACATATGGGACTGACCACATGTGGACTTTTAAGAAGATTCTAGAAGGTCCAAACGTGATCACTAATTGAGGGTGGAGGAAGTCAAAACCCTAACCCTAAACGACTATCGGGGTATGTTAAATACCGAGCCGCTAGGGTGAGAAAGGGGTTCCTTTATTTTGTATTGTACTTGTTCCATAGTTGAGCAAATAATCTAAGGAGTGGTATTTTTAGAGCATAATAGAGGAGGTAGGATATTCTGCAGCAACCGTTCATGCCACAATGTTAAAGACAACTATGTAGTGAGTGTCTCTTTCTTTGTACTTGTTTTTCATAACTAAAGAAAAGAGAACAGAGCGTAGTCCTCACCTTTTAGTTGGGTTTTCTCTCGTATTGAATTATATATGATACATCTTGCATTCAATTCTCTCGTATTGGATGGTGTGTATATTTTTCTTGTTATTTCATTTTCATATTCAGTTATTTTCATGAATTCAAGCAAAACTAATAAATAATTAATCTCAAATCTAAGGAAAATTAGTTTTCAAAATATTATAAGATCTGTCATGACAATCTATTCCAGTGGAATATCCATATTTGATGGTTGAACTAGAAAGGTGTCGACTAGGGTATAAATTTGACGGGCACCCTTCCCATGACATTTTATTTTTAAGCATCCCAGGCACAACATAAAATTATTATGAAATTGCATTTAACATAACATCATCAAATTGTTTCACATGAAATACAACACCATTAAAAACATAAACAAAAAAACTTAACAAATTACATTGATATAACAACTTGCACACATTTTTAATTTTGAAAATAAACAAATAACAGTTCCAACTTGTTTCTATGCCTCAATTCCTCATAGACCCAATCAATGTACAAAAACAAAGTATAGCTATAGCCTATTGAAAAGGAAAAAAATAGCTACTAATGGTTGTTATAATTAATATAATAAAATAATAAATATTATTGAATTATTTTGGATTTGCTTTTTAAAATAGCAAACACTAATGTTTTCTAAAATGAAATAAAATAGAGCTTGTGACAGGTTGGGTGCACCCATGTTTATTCATATTATCAAGATTCAGGAAGATATTAAAAACACAAGTGGGAAGGTATTTAAATGTGGATTCAAAAATCAAATATAATGATAAAATAAGTGTGCAAGAAGGTGTTTTCCAGCTTCAGTCAAACTTCAATTGCAATATAATATTAATGAGCTTACCATGCAACTTGCAAGTTGCAACCTCCATCTACTATAGAATTTGTAACATATACTATGCATGATTTGTTATAGAATTTATAACTTGTGTTATGTGTGCTTTATACAAAAATCAACATTCAAATTTAGGAAATTGTTATTATATTATATATTATAATGCATATTGTTATTATATAATATATTGCTATTATTATAACCCACACACACATATTAATATATTTTATGTGCTTCAAATTGACGATAAAAAAAAATAAAAAAAAACTGTAAATACCCATCAAAGTTAACCACTAGTGTCAGTTCACTAGAAAGTTCACAACCTTATCCAATGGATCCGACAAGATGCCCGTAATTATCTCTGAATCATTTCCCATTTCAAATATTACAAAAATTAAACTTATATTTTAGATTCATCTAAATTTTTAATTTATTAAACACCCACTTCAAAAAATTTCAAATATTACAAAAATTAAACTTATATTTTAGATTCATCTAAATTTTTAATTTATTAAACACCCACTTCAAAAAGGGTTGCAGATATAACAATTTCTTGTTGGATTTCTAGCAAAAATTAAACAAAAAATATCCTTAAAAAAAGCTAGAACAATTAGACTACTACCTTCAAAAATGCCTAAAGATATATATAAAAATTAATATTAAATATTTTAATTTAAAAAAAAAGAGGATAAAATATTGTATTATTCTCATTATTTTTATATAAAAAACTAGTTAAATAAACCTGTTTAACTAATCATATCAATTTAATAGATCAGCTTAACAAGAGACTGACTTTCTATGAAAAAAATGGGCCTAATCCTGCCAGTGCTCTGAGTTTAGCATTTTCAAAATTCCATGCATTTCAGAACCTTACTTCAATGGTTTTGCCCTATTTTAAACCAACCCAAATACTTAAAAAATCAATCAGAATTCTGGATTGCCCAAAAATTTAAAACCACAAAGCCTAAAAACCTGCCCAAAAAAACTCTCTGAAAGAAGATTACTCCCAAGTTAGTCTACTCCCTGAGTAGAAGGGTATATCGAAATACAGAAATTACTCCCGAGTTAATCTACTCCCTGAGTAGAAGGGTCTATCGAAGTACAGAACTTTCAAACAAGTTGTACAACAGACCTTTCAAACAAGTTGTACTCCTGTAGCGTGAGAGAAGGCAATATGTATAACCTGCATGTGCTCATTATCTGTATCCATGTGCTTGCGGCATTTCCACATACCAGAGAAGTAGGCAAGTTGCTTAAATTTTAATTAATTTATTTATGTCAGATAATCTCTGCTACAATACGTACCTGTGTGTTTAATTCGATCACCAGTTCCTGCCACCAAGTTGTTCAAACTTCAAATCACAAACTGCTTTACGGGCACGTGGGAAAACTTAAAAAAAGCTGGAGGTACGAACGCTGGATCTCGCCAAAATCCATTAAAACAGGAGAGGATCATGTGGAAGTCTAAAACATCCGGAAGACATTTCATGCAACCAAAAATGAGCATATAAATGTGTCACAGCTACCGAGTTGGTCTATAAAAGCGAGGACAGACAGAATCAGCGAGGCGTGTCAGATTATCCAGGTTGCCGAAGCTCATGCACATGGTTTATGTTCCAACAACAAATAATGGTAGAAAAATTTATTATAATCCAATTGTTAAACAAGAATGGAATAATTATCATTGATTTGGTTGCTATTTACTAATGCAAACTGATTCATTACCTTTATTTAAAAAAAAACTATTTCAGATCTGTCACCCTAAAATAATCAATAATCAGCTGATGATGATGATAAGAGGCCAACATTCACTTTAAATGTTACCTCATTAATGTTAATTGATGAAACAGTTTTTTATATACTTTTTATTTTAACATAACGTTATTTTTTAATTTAGACATTGTTTTAATACCTGCATTATTATTTTATTTCCCGTAGTGCTATTTCTTGTTTTTTAATCCTTTGAAGAAGTGTTATTTTTTGTGTTTTTATTCCTTTCAAAAAGTCATAACTTTTATTTAGATAAAAAGTACACAATCTGTTTATACTTCAAACTTGAAAAAACAAACATCTTCTGTCAAAGACAATCATTGCAAGATTGCAGTCTTGACTTTACCCCATCTTCTGTCAAAGACAATCATTGCAAGATTGCAGTCTTGACTTTACCTTATTAGTTGCTGAGTAATTTAACTTGGGAGCAATCTTCCTTATTTTCATACAAAAAGAAGATGGCCCTGAATCCGGTCAGATTTTTAAGAGTAGCTTGAGTTTGATATAGATTAAAGTTCTATGCATTTCAAAATCTTATCTCAGGAGTTTTGTCCCATTTTAAACCAACCCAAATACTCAAATCGATCAAACTTCTAGATTGACTAAAAATTTAAGCCAAAAAACAAACCAAAAAATAACTCTGCTCCTAAATTAGCTCCATTAGTTGCAAGCAAAAACTTTCTTAACACTTACATATCATGCCACCTCTCTAAACGGGGATCCTGAAGTCATCCGAATGAGAGGCTTTCGCCGGTAGGGTTTTACCTGTAGAGTCAAAGACAATCATTGCAAGATTGCAGTGTTGACTTTGGGCTATTAGTTGCAAGTAAAAGCTATTTGTTCTGCTTTTTAGACACTGTCCTCAGAATTTTGATTGCTTGGATCCAGGCCTCTGCTGGTAATTAATGTGTATATTCATCAACTCTACACCTTTCCTTGGAAGGCAAGAATCCTCATCCGGCACCTCATAATTGAGGACTTCTATCTAACCAATCCATCCATCTACTCTCTTTAATATCTGTCTAATCCTTTGAAAAAGTGTTATTTTTTGTGTTTCTATTCCTTTCAAAAAAAAAAAATCATAACTTTTATTTAGATAAAAAGTACACAATCTGTTTATATTTCAAACTTGAAAAAACAAACATCTTCTATCAAAGACAATCATTATTGCAAGATTGCAGTCTTGACTTTACCTTATTAGTCGTTGCTGAGTAATTTAATTAGGGAGTAATCTTCCCTCTTTTCAGACAAAAAGAAGATGGGCTTGAATCCGGTCAGATTTTCAGGGGTAGCCTGAGTTTGATATAGATTAAAGTTTTATGCATTTCAAAATCTTATCTAAGGAGTTTTGCCCCATTTTAAACCAACCCAAATACTCAGAAAATAGATCAAACTTCTAAATTGACAAAAAATTTAAACCAAAAACAAGCAAAAAATAAAATAAATAACTTGCTCTTTAATTAACTCCATTAGTTGCAAGCAAAAACTTTCTTCACACTTACATATCATGCCACCTCTCTAAACGGAGACCCTGTAGTCATCCGAGTGAGTGGCTTTCGCCGGTAGGGTTTTACCTGTAGAGTCAAAGACAATCATTGCAAGATTGCAGTGTTGACTTTGGGCTATTAGTTGCAAGTAAAAGCTATTTATTCTGCTTTTTAGACACTGTCCTCAGAATTTTGATTGTAATTAATGTGTATGTTCATCAACTCTAAACCTTTCCTTGGAAGGCAAGAATCCTCATCCGGCACCTCATAATTGAGGACTTCGATCTAACCAATCCATCCATCTACTCTCTTTAATATCTGTCTATATTTATAGACATCACTTCCAGAGCACTCTCTTTAATATGTGTCTATATTTATAGACATCACTTCCCAGAGCTTTTGATGGGCAAAAAGGTAAAGTTTTCAACCATTCGACTCACCCAGTAAACTATTGCAGATTTGTCTATCTAATGGGCATAGAGCAAACGTCAACCGTGCTCCACTCCATGCCCGTTGAAATCCCGATCTGAAATCGAGATAAGGATGTGTCCCACATGATAGTATGCTGCAGTATACTATCACAGACTTTCATCTGTAGAATTCATTTAAAATAAAACTAACTGTTCCGATTTTTATACTGCTCATGTGCATAGAACATAGCTTTGCTCAAGTCCCATTGATTGTCATTGGGAGGCCTGGCTGGAATTCTTCTATCGTTAACCTCTACTTGCAATACTGCATTGTAGTTAATCAGTAATTCTTCTTTAAACAAGGATTTGATAATGTGTTGAGTTCTGGGTACATTTAGAAATTGGGAGAGGAGACATTATTCACATACAAAATCTATTCTATCATCAATCTATTATTTAATCAACAAAGATATATATAATATTTACATTAAGTTTGGCTTTAAGATAGATTGATTATCTTAGTCACACAATTCATTTGTTGAGAGTATCTCTCAACCACACACTTAAATAGAATCTAAGATCTCTTTTAGATCTAACAAACTTCATAATCACTCACTTAGAGACAATTAGAAAACCACAATTTTAATAATATGATGATGAATATCTCATATTAAATACTTAAGAGAAGTAGGAGTTAATTACTCCAACACCCTCCCTTAATGAATACTTGTCTTCATCTCTGTCCTGTACCATCTTCATCAACATCCCTTAACCATTTTGAAATCTGACAGGTTGCTAACTTCATCAAGGTGTCTTTTAACTCTCGTAAGGGTGTAGCTCTCGAGTTCCACTCCTAAACTCCTGAATCACAGATCTCCCTAACTCAATTATTGGACACTCACACACCTGTCGCATAACCTCACCAGGAGACCACTCTCATGTCTCAACAACTAATGAGGGATTGTTCCCTAGATCCACAACTCCCAAACCAACTGGATAACCATCCATACTGAGATTTTACTTGCACTTGATCCCTTTTGGAAATACAATTGCTTCAGACCAAGTAATCAGTTTTTAATTACAAAGACTAACAATTGACCACCCTATGGACATACTTCCATCTATCGAGATACATGGGTGACTAGCCACTGTACTTGCCAATTATCTAGGAAAGTCTAGTCTAAATACATAATGCATCCGAGACAATCTTACAATACAACCTCCTTCACATGATTTGGAGATTTTATCATCATTATACGAATGCATACTTGCACTAGTTAAAAAAATTTCTACTATTTAAAAAAAAACTCTAGTGAGATGAAACTAATGTCGCTGCCTCTTTGAAATGCATTACACGGTCAAACTCTAACTCCATCCACAGTTTGACTGTGGTGAGCCAAGAATACACTGTTTAGGGCCACAAAACGGCCCTAGAAGCACATAAAGATGTGCTGACATGAAAACATACAGAATAAGCCAGTTGGATTAGGTGGGAGGTCACCAATATCCTCCTAGAAGATGTGTAGGGATTCATATAGCCCCAAAAGTGTAGAACCCACAATTACAAAGAAGTACATAAGAACGTGTTGAACTAAACACTCTCAAAAGGAGCCASTTGGAATAGGTGGTGTAATATCCCTAGATCGAACCCAATTGTAATGTAAATGAAAATATACTTAAGTTGATGAGTCGTTTGATATCATTTTTTTGTATACACTTTTCATGACATAGTGCACGCATGCACTGCACAATAAAATGAGGAAGTATGCACATCCCAAGATACCCCACRCAACATAATTTCCTTCCAGATTTTCCACCATACTTTACTTTACAATCAACTAATAGTGGCATGGCATGCCAAATAATTTTGAGATATTGGGACATACTTTACAATCAAGTGGATGTGGCATGGCATGGCAAGCCAAATACTTTTGAAATATTGTGACAAAGGGTTGGAATTTCAAATTAAACGGCCGGTAAAATTTGAGGGTTTACACAACTTTAATGCACATTTATGACACATTTAATAAAGAATGTTTATAGTTTCTAAAAAAAATATTATATTTAATTGGTAAATTACTTATTAATTGGATTGCAGATTTTGTCTATCTAATTTGGATGGATGAAATTTGCAATCTAAATAAGGGTGATGTTGTCTAGCTGTTGTATTAATTGGTTTTTTTCTTTGTTCAAAATCTATTTCTGAATGCAAAAATGGATTCGATATGTTGAAAAACTCCTAGAACACTGGGATTATACAGAAATAATCACTCAAATCTACTAATCTATAGCAAGGTTTCCTACAAATGTCCCCTAAAAAAATGTCATTTCTTAGAACCTTCAACCTACCACAATAAAAATTGCCATAAATTTCATCCCTCAAGTTGATTTCCAGATAAGGATTGCTATAAATTTCATTCCTCAAATTGATTTAGATTGGATTGTACAGCCGTTGTTATCTAGTTCAAGTTACTTTTATATATATTTTTTTTTACACTAGAAAAATCTACTTTAATTCAATTGTTAAACAAGAATGGAATAATTATCATTAATTTGATTGCTATTTATTAATGCAAATTGATTCATTATCTTTATTAAACAAAAATGAAATAATTATCTTTAATTTGGTAGCTATTTACTAATGCAAACTGATTCATTATCTTTATTTAAAAAAACTGTTTTACTTAAAATAATCTCCTCATGATCTGTCACCCTAAAGTAATCAATAATCAGCGGATGATCAGTAAGATGCCAACATTCACTAGTACTAATAATTAGTTTATATATATATATATATAATTTTTTTTAACGTAGTACTATTTTTTGTTTTTGAATCCTTTATTTTTGTGTTTTTATTCCTTAAAAAAGTCATAACTTATATTTAAATAAAAAGTGCACAATCTGTTTATACTTGTTTATTAGTTTCAGCATGCCAAAACATACAAACTTGAAAAAAAAAAACATCTTCTGTCAAAGACAATCATTGCAAGATTGCAGTCTTGACTTTGAGCTATTAGTTGCAAGCAAAGACTTTCTTCACACTTACATATAATGCCACCTCTCTAAACGGGGATCCTGGAGTGATCCGAATGACTGGCTTTCGCAGGTAGGGTTTTATCTATAGAGTCAAAGACAATCATTGCAAGATTGCAGTGTTGACTTTGTTCTATTAGTTGCAAGCAAAAGCTATCTGTTCTGCTTTTTAGACACTGCCCTCAGAATTTTGATTGCTTGGATTCAGGTCTCTGCCCGTAATTAAGGTGTATATTCATCAACTCAAAATCCTTCAAAACTCTTCCTTAGAAGAAGGTGTGGAATTTTAAATTTACCTTATCTGTGAAGTGAAAATTTGGTGACAGTTATTTGGTTTTTATGTCCATCATTTTATGTTTTTGGCAGATTCATGGATGTCATTTATTTATTTATTTATTTATTTTTTTTTTCTGTTATATAGACCTTAACTTCTGGAACTTCAAAAGAAGAAATACTATCTGTTTTGGTGGAGAAATAGAAGCATAGCAAAAGCATTTTCACCAAATTTGTTGCAAATTGCAAGCCAAGAAGAGTGGCTGAGCACAAATTTTACATCTAACCTTTGAGTAAATCAGTGAAGTGTAAGAAAACTAGGAGTAGCGCAACATCAAATTTCATTTACTCTTAGAACTAACCTATGTCAAGTCTGTAGTTGCTGTAGGTTTTAGAGACTTTAAGTAAGATAAGTACCTACCAGAAATTATGGCTGATACCTTACCCAGTAAAATGTAGATTTGACCGGTTCAGATTTTACATGCTAGCAAATGTTAACGTGCAGATTTGGTATCTAACTGTCAAATGCATCTTAAAATGAAAAAAACGTCTTGTAAAACATCAAATTCCATGCCTGCTTGAAAGCCAAGAATCCCCATGGGGAACCTCATAATTGAGAACTTCTATCTAACCAATCCATCTACTCTCTTTAATCGAGGACTTGTATTTATAGAGATCACTTCCGACTCACCCAGTAAACTATTGCAGATTCGCCTATCTAAGGAATGGGTTAATTCGGGAGCAATCTTCCCTCCGAGTTACTTTTCTAATAGGTTTTCCGGTCGTCCGTTTTTAAATTTCCGACCAAACCAGAATTCTGATCGATTTTCTGAGCAGCCGGGTTGATTTAAAATGGGGCAAAACCCCTGGAGTAAGGTTCTGAAATGCATAGGACTTTGATCCATGCAAAAGTCAGACTACCCTAAACATTTGGCCAGATTCAGGTCCGTTTTTTTTACCTGAAAAGCGGAACTCAAGAGGGAAAATTACTCCGCCTATCCAATGAGCACAGAGCAAAGTCAATTATGTTCTAATTTGCCAATGTGGAAACACAAATTAACATAAGACAATCAATAAGAATGCAGACAAGAAACACATTCATTTACGTCGTTCACCCAAATGTTGGGCTACGTCCACCAAGCATAGGTATCGGTTGTCTTATTATTCAGATCATGGAGATTACAGCAGCTCACTCACATCTTTCACCACTCCATATTTGCCTCTACGGGCTTACATAATTTATATACAATTACATGGAAAACTGATTATAGAATGCCCTCACAACAAATTCTAACTTGGGCTGAATAGTTACAACCAACGCTGTATTTTTGGATCTGAAATCCTAATCATGGGAAATTCGTTGTCACTATTTTCAACAATTTCCACCTTGACAACAATTAACCTGATACCTTGCTCCTGCTTTTGTTCATCACTTTTTCTGCAAGCCAAGAGAAGCCAAGCACCATTGTAGCTTTTTTAACAGTACTGGTTTTTTGAACATGTCTGCATAATTCTCTTTTGTATGCACTTTCTCAAGAGAGACTCCACCTTCATCGATGACCTGTCTTACAAAATGGTACTTGATAGGTATATGTTTTGTTTTACTGTGATA
>JZKD02S1797235.1:55905-66470 GCA_000966675.3 Picea glauca
CGAGTTCCTCAAAAGTGGGAGCTTTCTCCCTTGCTGCAAGGCCTGTTATAAACATTTGATAGTCCTCTAGTATTCCATTTAGGTAAATTGTGACAAGATCAATGTTTGACACTTTTTCTTCTATATCTCTCAATTTATCTTTCATGTCTTTAATTCTCCCAAGAAAAGTACTAATAGGCTCATTATATCCATTTTAATTCTTAGCAATTTACTCTTTAGGAAAAAAAAGCGGTTTGTATTATTAGTCTGATACAGATCTTTAAGTACTTTCCAGGTTTCAATGGAAGCTTTAGCATCTCTATTATGCAGAATTATGCTATCTTTAATAGACATTCTCAAAAATACCATGGCTTTGTTCTCCCGCTTATCCCAATCTAGGATTGCTTCCATTGTTGCACTTGCAGCCGCATCGGGTCGCATTTCATCTCCTTTCACGATCATCTATAGACCATAAACTTACATCAAGGTTTGCATTTTGAATTTCCAACTGATGAAATTCAAGCAATCTAACTTGTTGGCTTCATTGAGGTAGGTTTCTTCCAACGTATTCGCCATCCTTGCAAACTCCTTCATGCAACAACCTCGCAGAAAATTCAAAACAACAATTCGAACGCAAGCACGACAACTTTACCAGGGCATCGATTCTCTCCACACAATGTTGGACATAGTGTCATTGATGTATTTTCATTGATGTCAACAGTCGATGCCTTTGATGTGATGATAAGTTGGTATGACGAATTGTCATTAATATCAACAGTATAAAAATTATCATATAATGACTGATGTCAAATAGTTGGATGATATGCAGAGATAAAAGCTCAGGAGGGTTAGAAAATGAAGATCAAGGATCATAAGAGATGGCACGATTAATCTCAGAAGAATCGCTAGGGGATTCGTCAATGATTAGATCAATTCAAGAACGTTGATGCACAATCGCCAGATCAACAACAGGGATGAATTGTGGAGAGCGAAAGAAGAATTAAACAACTCACTCGTTACAATCCCACAATCGGTCTAGATCATCAGATATCATAAACTCAAATATCAACGACTGTGGTTGATACAAAAAATGATCATATTAAGTTGGATTAAGTCGTGATTGTCAGATGCGCAATCACCAAATATACAACAGGGATAGATTGTAAAGAGTGAAAGGAGAATTAAACATCATGCTATTTCCAATCCTGCAATTAGACAGGACCATCAGATATGAGATCTCAATTATCCAAATACCCGTCAGTCGTCGGATCAAATTAAGTGGAAGGACAATATAAGCAGAAAGTTTTATTTCTCGATTACTCGATTTTTTGTCATCCGTCGGATCAAATAAAGTGGAAGAATAGGATAAGAAAAGTTTGAAGGCCGTTGGATTTAATCCAAGGCAAAGAAGCATCGTAGATAGATCAAGCCATTGATCTAATATCATGATCGACAAACAAAATTTATTTCGGGTTAAAATATGTGAGGAGGTTACACTTTGGGGAATCTCACTTCAGAGGAATTGGAAACTTGAAAAGTTGAATTACCCGAAGTCCCTAAATTTGAAATGAATAAGGACCATCGGATCTAGATAATATACAATGACCGTTAGATCAAGGAGATCTACATTAGAAAGGACATGTGGAAGACCACGTTAGACCACGTTAGCATACCACATCAGAAAGGACATGTGGTAGAGCACATCAACATACCACATCAACAAGTACATGTGAAAAACCATGTCAGCAGACCACGTCGGCAAGGACACGTGGCACATTCAAATAATTCCAAGTGTCAAGATGAAATCGACATTTCAGGTACATATAAATCATGAATCTAAGTGACACATGGAAGCTACTCGACTCGTGCTATGTCATAAAGTGGCGTAAGTAAGTTACGTTTCTCTGCGAGTTTTACTTTGGGATTTTTACCACCAGCACTTTCCCAAAGTCCAGAAGTCTCAAATGTTGAAGTCCCAAAGTGGACACGAGTCATTCAATTTGAAGATCACTTTGGGAGCATTCTCTACCATTGATCTACTACAATGGAAGGATAGTGTAAGTAGAATAGCCAAAGTCCTAGAGTAAATGGTGGCCATCCATCTAAATTCTTGATTAAGTCCCAGCCATCAGATTAAAGCAGTAAAATGATATATGTAAGGATCGAATATGACCATTGATTTGGTTTCACGAAGTAAACATGAATCATCTGATCTATTCGAAGAAATCTGCTCTGGGATATTTGACATGTTGCAAGTCCTGAAGTTTCGAAGGGAAAAGTCCTGAAGTCTCGATAATTTTCCATCATCGGGAGATTAAATCATGACCATTGATTACAATAAAGCACTCAAGTGCTCATTTGTCCTAGCATATGGTTACCACCATTGGTCATATGGTATAAGAGATTTAAAAAACAAAACATAATACACTGCTAAATTTGATAAGCCCGTGGATTTTTGTTATCAGTCACATGTAATGGTTTGAAGGAAGTGCCCCAGTAGAAATTTGTTTCCTGCAATATTTGTAGAGATTAGGGATTGAGTTAATAACATGAAATTGATCCATATCTGTGATCAATTTATGAAAATCCTTCACGGTAAAATAAATAAACAGTAATTATGATTAAGTTAATCGAAGAGGTGCAATGGTCCAAACAAAGGGACACAATGGTTCACACTCACTCTGTTTTGAAGAATATATAAACGAGAAAGAGTGGCGAGAAGAAGGTGTCTCTACAATCCAAATTAGAAGATATATTAAATCACATAAGTAGAGAGAGATGCAATAAAGACTTGATACATAAGTTTTTTTAGATTTAGAAAATAAGATTGGTTGGGTGGTATAAGGGAAGGTTGGTGCCTGCAGAGGGATTTGGTGCTTCCTTGTCAGTTGTAGCTGACCAAACAGGGGGTCCTAGCCTCCTACGAGTTGGTGCTGGTGAACAATGATGTGGGTGCATCATGATCAGTTGGTGCTGATCGAAAAGGAAGAATATCTTCCTTATATCTAACATGTAAAACAAATTTTGTAGTTAATATAAAAGCATTTGTGGTTTTTCCCAATTGGGTTCCACGATAAAATATTGTGTCAAAATTTTGTTTGCATAAATAAAAGAAAATTGATAAAATTATTGTGTCACTAATTCACCCCCCACCGTCTTAGTGACAGGATCTGATCCTTCAATTGGTATTAGAGCGGGTCTCTTCACAAAAGGTTTAAATCACTTGAAGAGGAATATACATTAGAATGGATCAACAATTGAAGATGTCATAAAAAATCCCCCTATTTAATGGTGAAGACTATGTCTTCTAGAGTGTTAGAATGAAAAGATATCTAATTTCCATTGGACTGGAAGTATGGACATTAGTTGAAAAGGGATATGTTGTTCCAAAATCCATGCCCATAGAAGCAGAAGACATGAAAAAGTTTGGGGAACATGAAAAATCCTTAAACACACTACAAGCTAGATTGAGTAAGAAAATCCTTGCTAAGGTACTAAACTGTAATAATGAAAAACAACTCTGGGATAAATTGGAAACTATATATGGAAGAGATACCAAGGTTAAGAGGGTCAAACTATAGACTCTCAAAGTACAATATGAAGACCTAAAAATTAAAGATGAGGAAAACATCTCTTAGTACTTTGAAAGAGTTGATAATATTATTAATTCAATCAAAGGATTAGGAGTAGAAGTATCATACAATGAGCTATTTGAAAAAATTCTAAGAACACTACCTATTCTATACAATCCTAAAGTGTCTGCTCTTGAAGATCGAGAAAATCTAGATAATCTCACCATGTATGAATTGTATGGAATCATCACAGCCTATGAGTTAATATTAGGTCATGAGAATCACTCACAAGGAGAGGAAGCCTTCAAGGTACTCAAGAAAACAAAGAATCAGAAGAAAAAACTTCAATCCAACCATGATGAAGAATCTGTGGAAGAAGCAAATTTCTTTAAAAAACTTCAGAAAGGATCAGGGAAGTACAAAGGAAAGTTGCCTTTCAAATGTTTTAAATGTGGCAAGGTTGGCCATTTTGTAGCCAAGTGTCCCTATCCCATGGATGAACTTGAAGATGAAGAAAACAAAATCAAACAGTACGAGAAAAAGGAAAAACCCAACTACAAGAAAAAGTTTTACAAAGGGAAAAATAACTTTTACTCAAAAGAAGAAAACAATAGTTCATTGGAGTCTAGTGACAGTGATGATGATGAAGTCCTTTTTCTAGGTATTGAAGAGTCTAATGATATAGAAGACATTAAACATGAGAAAGAGTCAGAATATGAAGCAGAAGTTGATATGGAAGAGGAACTTCTCAGTGCCTTGGATGAATTAAGAAAATACAAAACCAGATATAGACAACTGAAAAGTTTTGTAGTTGAACAAAAGGAAAAACATGAACATAAAGAAGAGGATATGGAAAATTTCATGAGCAAACTGAAAAACCAAATCCTAGAAGCAAATAGGATTGAAGAAAGTATAGAAAAGCCTCTTAAAGAAAACAAATAACCTGTGAAAGAATGGAGGCAAAAATAGTTCATCTAAGAAAAGAACTGGATACAAACTCATTCAAACAAGATATGAGAATAGCTCTAAAATATTGGACAAGATTATTACCACACAAAGGGATTCAGGTAATAAAAATGGAATAGGTTATTCTCAAGAAAAAATCCAAGTCAACTCAAAATCTTATGTAGATGCTCTCCTCAGTACATTCAAGAAGAAAAATGAAGAGAAGATAAATAGTGACCAGAACTCCAGAGGACTACTTCCACCCATCATGAAGGAAAAAAAGACAATACCAAAGAAGGTTTATCAAAATAACTATCCTCACATTTTATTTGGTTATTTCTTTGCATGCTTTAACTTTGGACACAAATCTATGAACTATAGAGAATATAGAAGAAAATATCTAAAGGTTAAGAACTATAACCTTAAAGATAAACAAACAGTAAATCGAGTTAAAAGCAGAAACTATAACTCCTTTGCACCTCTCCAAGAAGGGGACATGGAATTCTTCATATATCATAACTATGGACATAAGGCCATTAATTTCATATTAATGGAAATTTCAAAACAACCAAAGTTCATTAGAGAGAAAAATAAACTTTGGAGAGAAAAATCATCAAAAAGGGAACGTCTTATTTCCTTAAAAGCCCAAGATAAATAAGACCTTTGGTATGTTGACAATGGGTGCTCAAAACATATGACAGGTAACAAGGAAAAATTTTTAGACTTAAAGAAACAAAAGGGTAAAGTTACATTTGGTGACAATGCTTCAGGTAACATACTTGGGAAAGGCACTGTGAGTTTGGGAAATGAGAAAGCCAAAAATGTGTTGCTTGTTGACAAACTGAAACCTAGTCTATTAAGTGTCATCCAAACTTGTGATCAGGGGAATTTCTGCATCTTTGATTCCCAGAAATGTGAGATTAGGAGATAAGACACAGGAAAATTAGTTGGTACCACTCCTAGAACTCCCCAAAAAGTATATATACTAGATGAAAAATTGAATGAGGAATGTCATATAAATCTAGTAGATGAAATTTAGCTATGGCATAGAAGGTTGGGGTGCATTAACTTTGAAAATATAGTAAAAGTCAGTAGTCCTGGTGTAGTAAGAAACTTGCCAAAGCTCATAAATCCCTCAAATACTATGTGTAGACACTGTCAACTAGGGAAGCAAACTAGAATAAGATTCAAAGAAAAATATTACACAACCTCAAAACCTTTAGAGCTTATTCACACTGACCTATGTGGACCTACAAGGACCAAGAGTTTGCAAGGAGAGTCTTACTTTATGTTTTTCATTGATTATTTTACTAGAATGGGTTGGATATATTTTCTCAAAGAAAAATGAGAAGCACTTAACAAATTCAAAGCCTTTAAAACCCTTGTTGAAAATGAAAAGGAGACAAAAAAAAATGTCTTAGATCAGACAATGGTGGTGAGTTCACCTCAAAAGAGGTTGATCTCTTCTGTGAAACCCATGGAATAAAAAGACAATTCTCTACTACTAGAACACCTCAACAAAATGAGATTGCTGAGAGAAAGAATAGAATAGTTCAGGAGGTTGCAAGGACTATGCTCAATGAAGAAAAATTGTTTGATGGATATTTGAGGGAAGCTATAAGCACAACAATATAATTATTGAACAGAGGTTAGATCAGAGTTAATAGTGATAAGACTCCTTATGAACTATGGTTTGGAAGAGCTCCATTGATAAAATACTTCAAGGTCTTTGGAAGTAAATGCTACATCAAAAGACTTGATGAGAATCTTGGAAAATTTGATGCCAGATCTGATGAAAGTATTTTTATTGGATATTATTCTAACAAGAAAGCATACAGATGCTACAATCTTAGATCACATAATATTGTTGAGAGTGTAGATTTCAAGGTGGATGACCTAAAAATGTTAAGAATCAAAAATCAAGAGACTATACTTGAAAGTGAAGATGAAGATGATGATGAGACAGTTGGCACACAAGTAGAAGAAGTAGAAGAGAATAAAGAAATGGAAGATACTGATATGCATATGAGTGAAGAAGAAGAAGATATTCAAGAATATATAAGAGAGGAATTCCAAAGAAAAGACACAAAGACACCCTTAAGAATGACTCAAAAGAATCATCATGAAGAATTGATTATTGGAGATATGAATGATGGAGTGCACATAAGAAGAAAACTACTGTATCAAACAAAAATAACATTGTTGTCACATATTGAGCCCAACTCAATCAAATATGCATGTAAAGACGAGAATTGGGTTAAAGCTATAAATGAAGAATTGGACCAATATGAAAAAAATCAAACTTGGGAACTAGTTCCAAGACCAAAAACCAAAAATGTCATTGGAACTAAATGGGTGTATGAAAACAAATTGAATGGGAATGGGAAAGTAATTAGAAACAAAGTCATATTGGTCTGTAAAGGGTATGCTCAGGTTGAAGGAGTAGACTATGAAGAAACCTTTTCACCTGTGGCCAGATTGGAGGCAATTAGGATGTTCCCAGCTTTCTCCAGCTACAGAAAATTTAAAGTGTACCAAATAGATGTCAAGTCAGTGTTTCTCAATGGAAACTTAGAAAAGGAAGTCTATATTGAGAAAACAGAAGGATTTCAATTAAATAACAAAGGATACTATGTATCTAAACTAAAACAAGCACCTAGAGCATGGTATGCAAGGCTAGATTCTTATTTACAAAAACAAGGCCTCAAAAGGGGATCAAAAGACAACAATATTTATTGAAAAATTATTGGTAATAACATAATTATTGTGGAAGTATATGTTGATGATATTATATTTGGCACTGATGATGAAAAAATGAGCAAGGGCTTTGCTAGGATGATGCAACAAGAATTTGAAATGTCCTTGTTTGGTGAACTGAATTTATTTCTTGGATTACAAATAATACAGTCCAAAAGAGGATTCTTTATTCATTAGTCTAAGTATGTTAAAGATATGCTTAAGAGATTCCAGTTAGAGGATTGCAAACTTTTTAGTACACCTATGACATTTGGATGCAAAATAAGCAAGGATGATGAGTCCAAAACACTACAGATCAATGATTGGGAGTTTTCTCTATGTAATAGATTCCAGACCTGATGTCAAGAATGTTGTTGGGATAGTGGCTAGATTCCAAGCAGCACCAAAGGAGAGCCATGTTCAAGCTATAAAAATAATCTTTAGGTATTTGAAAGGAACCATAGATCCTCGTTTGTGGTACCCTAGCAAGGATTAATTCACTTTAAAATCCTATTCAGATGATGATTGGGTAGGTAGTGTAGATGACATAAAAGGTATAAGTGGAGGAGCATTCTTTTTGGGAGAATCACTGGTAGCTTGGATAAGCAAGAAACAATCCTCAATTTCATTGTATATCACTGAAGTTGAGTATATTGCAGCAACATAATGTTGCACACTAGTGGAATGGATGAAACAAACCTTACAAGACATCAAAATAGTATTTGAAGAACCTACTACTATCCACTATGATAATACAAACATGATAAGTCTCTCCAAGAACCTTGTTCAACACTCAAAATCAAAACACATTCCAATAAAATACCACTATCTAGGAGATCGTGCTGAAAATAAAAAGATTTAATTGGAATATGTTCCAACATAAGAACAAGTGGAAAATATTTTCACAAAACCCTTAAGAAGAGATGTATTTGAATATCTCAGGAAAAAATTGGGAGTAATCCCTCTTTCAACCTAAATCTCTCAAGAAAATAATGCATCAGTTGGCACCTATTCAGGGGGAGACAACAATCAACGTCAAAAGGAGTCATTCAGTTGTGACAGGAAAAGTGTGATTACAGGAAGAGTTACCAATGGTCAAGACTCTGATCATAAATATTTTGACAGACAGATCATAGGAGAAGAAATCCTTTGCCATTGATGTCAAAGGGGGAGAGTAACTTCAGAGGAGAGAAGCAACATCACAAGGGGAGATTGTGTATGAAGTTTGTGAGTTACCATCGATGACAAAGGGGGAGATTGTTGGACATAGTGCCATTGATGTATTGTCATTGATGTCAATAGTCGATGTCTTTCAAGTGATGATAAGTTGGTATGATGAATTGTCATTATTATCAATAGTATAACAATTAGAATATAATGACTGATGTCAAACAGTTGGACGATATGCATAGATAAAAGATCAGGAGGGTTAGAAAATGAAGATCAAAGCTCAGAAGAGATGGCACGATGAATCTCATAAGAATCATTGGGGGATTGGTCAACGATCAGATCAATTCAAGACCGTTGATGCGCAATCGCCAGATCAACGAAAGAGATGAATTGTGGAGAGCGAAAGAAGAATTAAACGACTCGCTAGTTATAATCCCGCAATCGGTTTGGATCGTCAAATATCATAAACTCAAATATCGATGACTGTGGTTGATCCAACAAATGATCATATTAATTTGGATTAAGTCGTGACTGTCGGATGTGTAATCACCAAATCTAAGGCAGGGATAGATTGCAGAGAGTGAAAGGAGAATTAAGAATCATGCTATTTCCAATCCCGCAATTAGTCAGGACTATCAGATCTAAGATATCGATTATACAAATACCCGTCAACTGTCAGATCAAATTAAGTGGAAGGATAGGATAAACAAAAAGGTTGAGTTCTCGATTACCCAAATTTCCGTCATCTGTCGGATCAAATAAAGTGGAAGAATAGGATAAGAAAAGTTGGAAGGCCGTTGGATTTAATCCAAGGAAAAGAAACATCGTAGATAGATCGATCCATCGATCTAAAATCATGATCGACGAACAACATTTAGTTTGGGTTAAAAGATGTGAGGAGGTTACACTTTAGGGAATCTCACTTTGGAAGAATTGACAACTTGAAAAGTCGAATTACCCAAAGTCCCAAAATCTGAAATGAATAAGGACCATCAAATATGGAGAATATACGATGACCGTTATATCAAGGAGATCTACATCAATAGACCACATCAACAAGGACATGTGGCAGACCACGTCAGTAGACCACATCAACAAGGACATGTGGTAGACCACATCAGAAGACCACTTCAGTAAGGACATGTGACAAACCATGTCAATAGACCACATCGACAAGGACATGTGCCACAGTCAAATAATGACAAGTGTCAAGATGAAATCGATATTTCAGGTACGTATAAATCACGAATCTGAGTGACACGTGGAAACTAGTTGGCTCATTCCAAGTCATCAAGTGATGTAAGAAAGTTACATCACTCTGCAAGTTTTACTTCGGGAGTATTACCACCAACACTTGCGAAAAGTCCTGAAGTGGACACGAGTCGTCTGATTTGAAGATCACTTCGGGAGCATTCTCGACCGTTGATCTACTACAATGGAAGGATAGTGTAAGTAGAATAGTTGAAGTCCTGGAGTAAATGGTGGCCATCCATATAAATTCTTGATTAAGTCCCAACCATCAGATTAAAGAAGTAAAATGATATATGTAATGATCGAATATGACCATTGATCTGGTTCCACGAAGTAAACATGAACCGTCCGATCTATTCAATGAAATCCGGTCTAGGAGATTTGACATGTTGCAAGTCCTGAAGTTTCGAAGGGAAAAGTTTCGAAGTCCCAACGACTGTCCATCATCCAGAGATTAAATCATGACCATTGATTTTAATATAGTGCTCAAGCGCTCGTTTGGCCTAGAATCTAGTTACCGCCATTGGTCATACGGTGTAAGAGATTTAAAAAACAAAACATAATACGTAGCTAAAGTTTATAAGCCCATGGTTTTGTGTTATGAGTCACATGTAATGGTTTGAAGGAAGGACCTCAGCAAAACTCCATTTCTTGCAATATTTGCAGAGATTAGGGATCGAGTTAATAAGATGAAATTGATCCATATCTTTGATCAATTTATGAAAAGCCTTCACAGTAAAATAAATAAACAATAATTATGATTAAGTTAATCGAAGAGGTGTGATGGTCTAAACAAAGGGACATAGTGGTTCACACTCACTCCATTTTGAAGAATATATAAATGAGAAAGAGTGGCAAGAAGAAGGTGTCTCTGCAATTAAATCACATAAGTAGAGAGAGATGCAATAAAGA
>JZKD02S1797246.1:0-35861 GCA_000966675.3 Picea glauca
TTATGTTAGGCCAACCATTTATGTGGAGGCATCATGTTGTTTATGAGTCTCGACCCAGTAGCATCATTGTTACTCTGGGGGGTCAACAATACATGATACCATAGGTGGTTCTGAATACTGTACCGAGAAAATAGTATCACAAAGTAATCTCTCATACTGAAAAGTTTATCCTCTTCACCACCTGGTAAGAAGAGAAGGACACTACAACCATTTCATCCTCGGGCCAAGAACCTTCTATCCAATAGAAGTGGATCAACAAGATTGTAAAAGAGCACCAATATATTCCTACGACACCTACGGGGTTGCCTCCACACTACCCAGTCAAATCAAGTTATGATAAATCCTTGCATGTTCTCTATGGTGCATCTTCACCGAAACATTCCTCCCACACTCAAACAGATCATGCATCCATATTGGTTCATAACAACCTTCAACAAGCTAAGTATGGAAACTTCTTCGACAAGGCAAACAACTCAACAAGGTTCAAATTCAAAAAAAGATTCCCCGGGGACTTGACACAATGAAGATAATTTCTTCCTAAGGGGGAAGGATTGATCCAGATAGAAATTGGTTTCCAACCACCTATTCCACTGGCTCAAAATAGGGGTTTCCACCTTGGAAACTTTTATACAACATTTCAAGTCCTAAACTTATAGGGACGTTTTGAGGCCCTAAACAACGTTTTCTGGGCCCTCCACAATCACACTGTAGGATTTAGCAAGAGTGTTATGGAAAAATGTGTATTCCTCATATAAGCCTTTCAAACTAGATATCATGTGCCCCAAACATAGATCGTATGCAAAAGTTATGCCCTTGGGAATTTGACATACCAACTTACTCCATCGAGGCCCACATGACTTTTGGCATTTCATCTTCAAGGTTTAGGGTTTTCTTTATGTTAAAAAGGACTTTGGAGCCTCATTTTAAACATCATCTTCCTGTGAATGAGCATATCTATAACATTGTGCTTCTCATATATAAGTTGTCACCATTCTAGCGAGTCATTCACTCTGTAATTTTACAATTTCTATACATTTTCTCAGTAATAAAAATTGTGCATTACTATATCTTTGTGTTTATTACAATATTTATGTGTATCCTGTAGTATATTTGTATATTTCATTGCTATATCTCTGCCTTCATTTCATTCTAAAAAACAATTAGGATCAGTGGTATCATAGCAAGCTACTCATTGTCGTTTCTTAATGCATGTCCCCGATGAGGTCATGGTACAAAGAGTTGGGTATCGATCTAGTTTCCCTTGAGGAAAACCACTCTCATCAGTCCAAGCGGCTTCCCATTGGAAGAAAAGAGAGATGCGGGAGTAGAATATCCCATCAAGCTATTATTCGTGGAATCCCTCGCACAACAGAGGAACGAGATGTTGGAGAATATTTCCCAAATCCTTCAAATATTGCCAACAATAACATACACCTCTTCGTCAAGAAGTCGCTTTGGAGACTCCACTCCATTCAAGGTACAAGTTAATTTTGATATTCCTATATTTGAAGGTCAAATCGATGCATATGCTTTGGAAAAATGGTTAAATTTGCTAGAAGGTTATTTCTCTATTCACAATTTTTTTGATAGATAAAATATCACCTTTGCACTCCTCAAGACTCTCCTCCATGTCAAATATTGGTGGGAAACTTATTGGGAGAAAAGTTCCATCGAGGAGCCTGGAATATTTTGGGTTGACCCCACTTGGGATTCTTTTTATAGATGTGGTCAAGGAGAAATATTACCTTGTGGGAAACTATGATGAACAATACATGAGATGGACCAGGCTGCATCAAAAGTGGGACCAAATAATGTTGGAGTTCACAAATTGTTGTTAGTGGATCCTGATTATCTTCTTGATTCAGAGGTCTTTTGTTTTCAGATGTGTTTATACCCCATGAAGTATTTACACCCCAGAAGTATGTACACTCTTACACGCGAGGGAGTGCAGAGGAGGTTTACCCCCTCTACAGGGTTCGGGGGAAAGCGGTTCCCCGAAGGAAAAAATTTCCATGTAAATGTATATTTTAATTTCATTCTAAATCTGGACCATTCATTATAAGTTCACAAATTTAACGATAGAAATTATGTTAGGATTTTTTTCCCTAGAAGGCGACCCTTTGTTATGAGGGAAATGTATTGCGGCTATGCATTATGGAGAATATTGTATTCTGAGATAGGAGACTATGAGAGAAAGAAAAGGAAGTTACAACGAGTTTGTTGTAGGTTGTATCCCTTTGATTTCTATATAATAATAAAGGAAGGACCTGACAATTTATTTGGTGGACGTAGCCCACACTGGGTGAACCACGTATATCTATGTCTCTATTGTATTGTGTATCTTTTGTAATTTATTTCCGCATTTTTTTTATTTTATTGCTCCGCGATCCTGTTTTTCTAACACAAATACCTTCCATACCATGCACAACAAGATGGGTATCAAAGACTCTGAGTGACATCTGGTTCTTAAATACCATGGGACTCTACACATGTACATCCAAACAGAAATGGAGTTTATGGAAATCTCATCACTGTGAGACGCTTATAGATATGTTGTCAAAATTGAGCATAAATTTAAGTAGCAGAATAAGAAGGACTTTGTGTCTGCAAATCCGCAACGACCAAAGTATGGTAAAGGAAACCCTAACTCACAGAATAGTCAAGACAACCAGTCCAAGCCACAAGAAAATAAGGGTAACATGAATATGAAGAAGGACACTCGTAAGTGGTGAAACTTCCACAAAATATCTTGGCACAACACTGATGAATGTCACTCAAAACAATCATTGGCTCCTGAGCTCAAAGAAACAAAGTTGATCCCCTAATCAGACTACGATTAAGAAAATAATAAAAGGAGATAGATAATTGATGAAAAACCCACTGCTACTATTGTGATTGCAACAATCCAACCAGAAGAACCACAGGATCCTTAGGAGGGAGAGCACATTTTCCATTCACAGATGTAGGTGAAGGGGACCCCATTGCATTTTATTTTTAATAGCAGAAGCCATAATAACCTCATCTTAGAAGAGGTCATCAAGCAGTTGGATTTTCTAACAACACCACATCCATAACCATACACCATCATATGGCTTCGCTAAGGATGAGATCTTTGTGTTAACTAGAAGTTCCACCTGTCATACAACATCAAGCCATTCAAGAATGAGGTACTACGTGATATTTCTCCACTGGAAGTCTGTGATGTTCTATTAGGCCAACCATATATCTGGAGGCGTCATGTTGTTTATGAGTCTCGACCTCGTAGCGTCATTGTTACTCTAGGGTGTCAAGACTACAGGATACCAAATGTAGTTTTGACTACTATACCCAAGAAATAATGCCACAAAGTGATCTCTCATACGACAAAGTTTAGCCTCTTCACCACCTGGTCAAAAGAGAAGGAAATTGCAACCATTGTAGCCTCAGCCCAAGAACCTTCTATCCAACATAATAAGATCAACAAGATTGTAGAAGAGCACTAATATATTCCTACGAAACCTATGGGGGTGCCTCCACACTACCCATTCAAATCAAGTTATGATAAATCCATTCATATTATTTATGTTTTATGTTCATCGACAGAGTCCTCCTACACTCAGGCATATCATGCAGTTGGATTGGTTCGTAACAACCTTCAACATGCTATGCAGGGAAACTTCTTCAGCAACACAAGCAACTCACCAAGGTTCAAATTCAACAAAATATTCCTCGGGGACCTGACACAATGGAGACAATTTCTTCCTAAGGATGGTTGATTGATCTAGATGGAAATCGATGGCCACCCACCTATTCCACTAGATCAAAATAGGGGTTTCCACCTTTGCAATTTTTTTGCAACATTTCAAGTCCTAAACTTCTAGGGTTGTTTTGAGGCCCTAAACAACGTTTTATGGTCCCTCCACAGTCAAACTATAGGAATTATCCATAGTGCGATGGAAAAATGTGTATTCCTCGGATAGACCTTTCAAATGAGCTGCCATGTGCCCCAAACAATGATCGAATGCAAAAGTTACGCCATTGGGAAGTTGACGTACCAACTTACCCCATCGGGGCCCACACGAATTTTGGGATTTCATCTTCCAGGGTTAGGGTTTTAGATTTTCTTTATGTTAAAAATGACTTTAGAGTCTAATTGTAAACATCATCATCTTCTTGTGAATGAGCATAGCCATCACATATTTTCTCAGAGATAAGCTGCCACCATTCTAGCGAGTCATTCACTCTATAATTTTAAAGTTTTTGTACATTCTCTCATTAATAAAAATTGTGGATTATTGTATCTCTATGTTTATTGCAATATTTCTATGTATCTTGCAATATCTCGACATATTTCATTGTTATATGTATGCCTTCATTTCGTTCTAAAAAATAATATGTATTACTTGTATCAGAGTGGGCTTCTTGTTGTCGTTTCTTATTGCATGTCCTCGATGAGGTCAGGGTACAAAGAGTTGGGAATCGAGGTAGTTTCCCTTGAGAAAAACCACTCTCATCATCCTAAGTGGCCTCCCATGGAGAAATAAATGAGAGATGCGGGAACAAAAGATCCCATCAAGTTTTTTCTTGTAGAATCCCTCGCACAACAGAGGAATGATATGTTGGAGAATTTTTCCCAAATTCTTCAAATATTTCTGACAATAATAGGCACGTCTTCGTCAATCAGTCGCTTTGGAGATGCTACTCCATTCAAGGTACAAGTTAATTTTGATATTCCCGTATTTGAAGGCCAGATCGATGCAGATGCTTTGGAAAAATGGTTAAATTTGATAGAAGTTTATTTCTTTGTTCACAATTTTTCTGACAGAGAAAAGATCACCTCTGCACTCCTTAAGGCTCTCCCCCATCTCAAACATTGGTGGGGAAATTAATGGGAGAAAATTTACACCGAGGAGTCTGGAATATTTGGGGTTGAGCCCAGTTGGGATTTTTTTATGGATGCGGTCAAGAACAAATATTACCCCGTGGGAAACTATGATGACCAGCACATGAGATGGATCACACTGCATCAAAAGTGGGACCAAATAATGTCAGAGTTCACAAATACCTTCCATACCTTGCGCACCAATTTGGGTATCAAAGACTCTAAGTGACATCTGTTTCATAAATACCATGGGGCTCTACATAGGTACATCCAACCCAAAATGGATTTTATGGGCATCTCATCACTAGGAGTTGCTTATAGATATGTTGTCAAAATCAAATAGAAATTTAAGCAGCAGAACAAGCGGGAATTTGCGTCTGGAAATCAACAACAACCAAAGTATGCTAAAGACATCCCTAACTCATAGAAAAGTCAAGACAACTGGTCCAAGCCACAAGAAAATAAGGGTAATGGGAAGACGAAGAAGGACACTGGAAAGTGGTGTGACTTCCACAAAATCCCTTGGCACAACACTGATGAATTTCACACGAAACAATAAATGGTGTTCGAGCTCAAGAAACAAATCCTAGCCCCGACTCAGACTCTGATTCAAATAATAATAAAAGGAGATAGATAATTGATCCAGAACCCACTGCTATTTTCGTGACCACAACAATCCAACCAGAAGAACCAGAGGATCCTATAGATGGGGAGCACCTTTTACATTCACAAATGTGGGTGAAGGGGACCCCGTTGCATTTTAATTTTGATAGCGGAAGCCAGAAGAACCTCATCTCAACATAGTTTATCAAGTAGTTGGATTTGATGACAACACCACACTTGCAACCATACAACATTGGATGGCTCTTCCAGGGATGAGATTTTTGTGTAAGCCAACAGTGCCACTTGTCATACGACATCAAGCCTTTCAAGGATGAGGTACTGCGTGATGTTTCCCCACTTGAAGTCTATGATTTTTTGTTGGGAAAACCATGTATGTGGAGGCGTCATGCTATTTAGGAGTCTCTACCCCATAGTGTCATTATTACTCTGGGGGTCAACACTACAGGATACCAAAGGTAGTTCTGACTATTGTACTGACAAAACAGTGTTGCAAATTAATCTCTCATACCACAAAGTTTAGCCTCTTAACCACCTGGTCAGAAGAAGAGGAAATTGCAACCATTGTAACCTTGTCCCAAGAAACTTCTATCTAGCATAAGAAGATCAAAAAAATTGTAGAAGAGAACCAATATTTTCCTACGACACCAACGAGGGTGCCTCCACACTACCTAGTCAAATAAAGTTATGAGAAATCCCTTCATGTTCTTTATGCTTCATCTTCACCGACAAAGTCCTCCCACACTTAGGCAGATCATGCAGCCAGATTGGTTCATAACAACCATCAAAAAACTAAGCAGGGAAGTTTCTTCAGCAAGGCAAGAAACTCACCAAGTTTCAGATTCAACAAAAGCTTCCCCGGGGATTGACGCAATGGAGACCATTACTTCCTGTTGTTTTGATATCTGAGTTTATACCTTTAAAATGATTGACCTAGGGTTCAATTCTATTGGGGTTCCAACAAAGCCTCTAAAACTATCGACCCTCCTGGTAAACCAGAAGGCAACACAGTACACAAGGTGCATTGTGCAGTCTCACCCAAGATAGTCTTAATGGGTGACTGCAATACTCGGGTGTTAGCAATCCAAGATTGAGTGGAGATATGTGACATATGCGCTGAGAGTTCTATTTAACTTATTAAATAAATATACTATCATTCTTAATTATGCATGTAATATAATGAACTCATTCATTCATCATTCTAATATATACCGATAAACAGTAAAAGAAACACAAGAATTCAATCACATAACACATGTTTTACCATGGTTCACCCCCCCTGGGCTACGTCCAAAAATATCTGTCTCTTAAGATCTTTTGTTATGGAAGTTCCAAAACTATAGCACCGTGTGCATTACAACTCATCCTCTGTCGCATCAAGATCTATGATGAGGCAAACTAGATCACACCAGGATCCTCAGCCTATGATCTAACCCTCGATATCTACCCTTATTCCTTCCCACAACTCAAGAACTTACAAAATTAGGTCATATCATAGAGTATTACAACTACTTATCAAAACAAGACTCCATCCTCCATGGTCTCTTCTGACTCTGTCACTACTTCCCAAAACTCAACCTAGATCTCGCTATGAGACCTAGGTCTCTATATTTATACTTTTATGGCTCATTAACCATTACAATGTATTACAAAAACCCTAACCCTAGTGTCGTTATGTCTTCCAGGAATGTGCATGTGTTTCTCTTCGTTCCAGTTGTCGCTTTCCTCATGCATTCCTTTCTTCCCAAAATATATTTTCCTTCCTCTTTGGCTTGCTTCCAACAGGCCCCCAACACTAACATGTTACTCATCCCAAGCCACCTAACCCCTATGTGCTTTGTCAATCTCCCTAGTGATATCTTGGAACTTCTCCATAATCTGTGTTGCTTGTGTTTGGGCCTGCATGGTCTTATCCTTGAGTGCATCCAATACTTTCACTGCAATCTCGTCACTAAACATCCTTGCACATTCTACCTGGGTTTGTGCCATGTATGTTTTGGCTTCCTCTATCTATGTATTAACCTCTGCTACTCACTCTTGGAGAGGTTCCATTTGGGCCCAATGCTCCTTTTTCTTCATCTATGCAGTTATGAGTTCAGCTTGTAAACTCTTCATGTCTTGCACCCCTTTGATGTGCTTCCTGATTGACATTGTCTTTTTCCTCTGCTTGAGGTTATGGATAGTTGCACTTATCCATTATCCTTCCTAGTCCCACTACTGGACCTGTTGATCCTCCTCCAATTTCATCTAGAGTTGTGTTGCTTTCTCGAACAAGACGTCCTCCGTGTGGACTTGTCGTTCTATCTCTTGTATCTGTGTTGTTGCCTCATGCTTCATTTACTCCCTCACCTCCGGTGGAGTGGTAGGTGTGAGCTACTCTCGTAGATTTTCGATCTCCTGCTGGTATTGATAGATTTTTTGCACAATCTGATCAATATTTTTTGTCACCGTGAGTTTGGTCGTCTATGCGCTCTTTGGGATCTTCTCATATGCTATGACCACTTTCTACTCCAGTCCCTTCACATGTTCTTTTTCTTCTTTGGTCTTGAGCTTAGCCTACTCGAATACCAATTCCAGCTCATCCCAATTATCCTTTACCTGCTGCAATTATATTGTTTATATGTGTGTGTGAGACTGTACCTCATGTGTGACACTAACTTGTAGTTTATGCAGGGCCTTGGTTGGTATCCGCAACAATACCAACTGTAGTTGAGCCAAGTCCTTTAGGGGTGTCTACTCCACAATTTCATCCATGTGCAACATGTTGGGTGTGAAGTGAAACATTGAACTTGACTGTGCTATTGTCTATAATATGTCCCGCTCTCTTGCTCCAGGTTCTTCTCCTATCTGTGATGTTGACGGGCCCATTTCTACATTGTTTTTGCTTGCATGTGCTTACCCGATCTACCTGAGGAGTTGTCGCATGTATGCCAACTCTTATGCAATTATGTCCCTTTGTCACACACCATTCTCAAAATCCTCGAATGTGTTATCCTAGACCACTTGGGCCACCATTTCTACATCATCCTCTGCGATCATGTATTCTGGAGGCATTCTATGTGCCTTCATCTTCTTACGCACACCCCTTGTCTGGGTGGTTGTTCGCTTAGTCTGGCCTAGCTCTTGTGGAATAGGACTTGATGTAGTCCCCTGTGTTGCCTCAACCTAGTGTTTTGGTACTTGGGGTGCATGTGTATTGTTCTTCTTCCCCATCTGGACTCCTGTCTTGGATGTCCCCCCTTTCTTCTGTTGTGCCTTGTTTTGACCTGTTCTTGGTTTCTTGGGCATTGTTACTTCCTGGGGCTGTGTTTGTGCCTGCCCTACCTCCTCATCATGTCTATGTTCATGTCTTGCATCCTCATCCTCTCTTTATACGTATATTTCTAGAGTGAGAACTGGAATTCTCCATTCCTCATCCCAATACTTAATGGCCATTTGTATGTCCCCCTCCGTGATGCAATAGCGCAGTTGTAGCAATTTCTTTTTTGGGTCCTTCTACGCATGGATCCACATCGCATGTCTAGTGGATTTGAATTTGGCTATGCTTTGATAGCGTGCAACAACTTCCAGTGTTATCCTCCAAGTGTTGGTGATAGTTTCTTGTAGGTCGCGGAGATATCCTTCGAATATAGTTGCATTCATTCTTCTATTCATGGCGTCTGAAGTGGCTCCAATTGACAAGTATCGCGCTCTGTGGCAGGGTTTGGGTCTAGTGGAGAAAAATGTGTACTTCATCTCCTTCCATCCCATAATGGCTATCAGGATGATCAACCATGAATAATGAAATTTTGTTCCCAAATCCTTCGCATCCTTGTAGTTGTCTAGAAATAGATTCAACAAATAAGGGGCCCAACTGAGTGTGGTTCCCTCGGCACATTGTGTTGCAGCTGTGAAAACCCCGGTTGGGACTTCCTCCTTGCATTATTTTTGAGCATCTTGCATGCCATAATTTTTGTGTCCATTCTTGTCGTGATGTCACTAATCCGCTTGATAATGATTCCGCATGACCCCCTGTCGGTGTCGTATTTCTTCTTCATTTCCTCGGCCAATGCTTTCTCCTTTGTTTTGTCCTCGAGGAACTATGTGGGATCCATGCCCTGTGATGGAAGCTCTGTGATGTGTGCAATGATCTCTAAGTCTATTGAGACTAATTGTTCCAACTACAGATATTCTCCATGTGTGACCGCCATCAACTACTTAACGCAATTGTTTGCATATTTGCCTCTTCCAAACTGTGGTAAGTCCAACAGACCTAAAATAATCATTTTGGCCAGTCCTACTGTCCACTAAACTGGTTGATTAATTGGTTCCCCAAAGGGATATATACCACAGTCTATAGGTAGACTTTCTTAGTGAACTCCAAGAACTTGTTTGTGTCTGTTACATCATGGTCTGAGTACCTCAATTTCTCTACATGACCTAACAAGTCTGTTGCTACATGTACCCCTTCTGGTATGTGCGGTAAAACAATTATTGCGGTGGGTTGTCTGTGCGGTGGCCTAGTTACTTTTTTCTTTTCCTTTTGCTGTGGTGGCTGACTCATGGTTCTAGCCTCCATTGTTTGTTCCTCGGCAACCTTCTCTGGTCAGCCAGTGAAATCCTCCACTACTTCCTCTTTTGGTTTTTTCAACATGGTTGTCTATGATTCTTCTAGCACGACCATTTCTTCCTGGTTTAGAGTCATCAAGGTGACTCTCGGGGCTTCTATGGGGTTTTCTAGTTGTCCTAGGTTGCATGCATCTTCATTTGGTTGGCCCTACCCCTCTTCTGGCCTATCAATGTCCATTTTTGTAGGTGGTGTTTGTTGGTTTTCTTCCTCAATACTTGTAGGGATTACTAGTGTTGCATCTGACAATGGTATTTTGCTCACATTGACAACTTTTGGCGGCTGAGATGGTGGTTGTTTGCTTCCATGTGATTGTGATTGTGCTCTGGTCCTAACTCTGGGTTGTCTAGTTCAGTTCTCCTTGTTTGGGTGGTTCCATGGTAGTAAAAACTTGTCATTCACCAAGATTAGTAGCCTCTACAACCTCTGCAAACTTCACTCTTTTCTTCGCATGCTCTCTCGTTCTGTGGCTTTTGCAATTTCATGATAACCTTTTCAGACCCGTGTCCCTTATTTGTGTTGGCATTGTGTGAATATTGTCGAAGATGTTACCGTGATTACGGGTTTAATGAATTGTCAATCCTTTCATACTTTCTATTAATTTCCCTTCTCGTCTCCAGTTGGTGATATTAATGCGACGTCCTGTTAGTCATTTCCGACATTCAATTATGCTAGCCTTCGTCACTTAGCGCTTATTTTTCCGTAGTCGCATTTCCCACTTTTTTTTGTTTTGAATTGGTCGTTGGTCTCGTCTCCATCGGGATCATATTTCCAAGTGTGCATGTTCCTTCTCCTCTCGACGCACTGTGCTTTTGTTGGTATCGTTTGATATCCTACTTCTTTCTTTTTTTTGATTGCGCGGTGTCTTTCAAGTTGTGGGTGGTCAGTTGTCCTTGTACAACTTCAGTCGACTCCCATTAATCATACCTCTGAGTTATGTTTCTCCTAATTCCTTCAATTGTACAACTCCACCATATGTGACAATGTGTACTTTGTATGGTCCTAACCAATGCATTTTTAGTTTTCCTGGATGTTGAATGGATTTACTGTCATACATCAACACTAAGTCTCCTGCCTTGAAATTGTTCCTCTTGATATTTCTATCATGCCAAGATTTGTCCCTTGCTTTCTGAAATTGTTGGTGGAACCATGCTAGGATCTTAAATTCTTCCATGATCATCAATTGATTCATCCTATCCTGCACTATACCTCCTTTTGTCATGTTCGTAATTGTTGTTATGGGCAGGCTGGGTACTAGAAATTCTAATGGCACCACTGCTTCTTGTCCATATACCAATATGAATGGTGTGTGTCCTGTCAACTTCTTGCATCTAGTCATGTATGCCCACAATACTATTGGTATTTTTAAGTCCCAATTGTCCCTATTCACATTACAAATATTCATCGGTGAATTTTCAAGGATTTTGTTAAATGCTTATACTATTCCATTTGTCTGTGGGTGATATGGAGTACTCTTTTGATGATGAGCTTCAAATTCCTTAGTCATCTCCTTAATAATGTCGTTAATAAAGTGAGTGCCTTGGTCGCTCATTAAAATCCTTGGGCAACCAAATCTAGTGATCACTTGTTAAAATAGGAAGTGTGTTGATGTCTCTACGGTGCAATCTTTGATTGGTGTTGCTTCCACCCATCTTGTTAGGTATTCTGTCATAGTGATAATGTACTTTGCTCTAGTCCTTTTTGTTGGTGGGTTAATTGGTCCCACAAAGTCTATTTCCCATTTTTTAAATACCTGCAACATTACTTGTGGTTACAGGGGCATCTTGTCCCTTCTATTGGTTTCCCAACTCTCTGACATACATCACATCTATGGCAGTATTCTTTCGAGTCTCTGTGAATTGTCGGCCACCATAGTCCTGTGTGCAATACCTTCTGTGCAATAGATATTCTTGCGTAATGTCCTCTTTCTATTCCCTCATGGGATTCTACTAGAATCCTTGGTCTTTCATGTTCTATCACTATTACACATCAAAATTACTCATTTCAATTATGACCTATTGTCGTCATTACAAGTGTAACATTTTAGCCACAAGTATCGCAAGTGTCGCAGACATCATATAGTCATCTTGCCTATTTCATGTCTCAAACGAAATCACAAAGAACACTTGAAGACACCCTCAAAGACTGGTTAAAGAAGGAAAAATCATTTGACAAAGAGTACAAATCCTTTACCTTGAGAAAGACCACTTAAAAATGAATCTTGAAGGGAAGTGTTCCCCTACCCACTACCATGGAGTGATGGCACTCCTTGCCCTCCTTTGGGGGAGCGTTGTAGCACTATGTACACCATTCTGGGGGAGTTTTATGATGTTGAGAAAATTAGGGGAAGATCCCCCTTATCTCTAAATTTAGTTTGATTCAAATCTAAGGTCAAGGTTGGATCTTAGGGAGGATCCACCACTGATGGAGAAAGATCCTCAACATATCCCAAGAATATGTAAGGTGGTTAGGCCTCTCCAAGCCTATATAAGGAGGCCTCATCATGGTGAAAATGAGGGACATTGAAGGCATCAAACTTATGATCTCATAAGTGAGATGATAAGTGAAGCATAGTCATTTTTTTTGTGGATCATTTGAGCAAGGAGTTGGACAAGGAGATCTAGAAGAGGCTATTGTAGCTTCATCAAAGGTATATAAGTATCTCTATTGAGTTCTCATTAATACATGTGCTTGGCCCGTTTCCTTCAATATTGTGTATATCTACATGAAGTTGTCTTTGATGGATAGATCTAGTTTCAAAATAATATTGGTAGAATAGGAAGTATGTTTTGTCTTTGATTGGATTACATGACTTGTTGAAGAGATTGAAGATCAAATCTCAACTTGAACTGGACGAGGAAAAACATCATAAAAAGGTTCATATATTCTTCCTTTTCTCTATAGATTAACTTAACTAGGTTTAAAGGGATGTCAGTGATAAAAGTTATCACCTTTCTGTCTTGGTCTTAGAGGTCTAGGATCCAAGAGGGAATTCACCTATCCACGGGGGGATTTTCCTGTAATAGAAATTGGTGAATCCACTTGGGAAGAAGATTTTAGTTTTGGTTCCCTTCCTTGGTATTTTTTTTGGCCTTTACTCACCTTCAGATATTATTCATTGTATGTTTCTGGTTCTTATATGTGTTTTTGGCTTTTGTATTCATCCCATTCACACTGAATTTCAGAGTTTTTTTGAGTTTTTTTTTTTTTAATTTCTGGGCAATTTTATCTTTTTTCTCATAGGCTAGAGCTCCCCTGCCTTTACATCCAGAGTGATAGCGCTCCCTTGCAGTCTCCCACAGAGCGTTGGTATTTTTCTGTTGAAAAATTCTTTGGGAATCCATCTGCTTTCCTTTCAGTTCTCATTGCTTTGAGTGCATGCTTTGTTTGAAACATTTGTCTCTTTGTGTCTTTTGCATCTACATATGACACTTTCTTTTGAGTGAAAGTAGTGGAGCATCAAAGGATTTGTATTTACTTTCTTTATGCAATAGAATCAAACAAAGAAGATAGATGCTTTCTTGCTTTTGGGTAGTGAAACTAGCTTGCATTTGAAGTAGTGAAATTGCATGGTTTTTGGCATTTTTTGGTCTTGAATTCTTAAAAAAAATCCCCCAAGAATCGTGTATTGGTGTACAGTCTCTTTGACTCATTTCTTGAAGATCTTGACATTTATGAGTTTAATTAAATTTTGGGACATTATACATCTGGGAATGATAAACTTTTTCTCCTTCTCGTAATATATCTTTTATCGAAGTGAAATATTTTCATTCTCATTTCTTTGCATTGTTTAGAGTCGGTCAAAACATCATTTAGTCCACGCCATTTTCCTCTTGAGTAAACAACAGCCTTAAAAATCAAAGCTAAACAAAAATTTATTAGACACTTCTATATTTTCTGGTAGCAAACCTACATTAGATTAATTGTAGAGCTTTGGAATAGGTGTGAAAGATAACTTTCCAAATCTACAAACAAACATAGTATCTTGCGATAGGGAGTGTTAAACTCCACTTGCTACATTTTTTCTTGGGAAGCCCTTCTCACACAAGGGTCAAACCTGAGGTTGCATTGAGACTAGAAGAGTTACTCACCCTGCTTTGCTGGTCTTGGTGTAGAGATTGCACATATTATTGGGGGTCACTTGAGGGTATACCCACGTTTATGTGTGGGAGCCTCTCCAGTTGTTTTCGGGTTAGATACCCTACCTTTGTGCGTGAATCGGACTGTCGACTATTTCCCCAGGCATCATTGTAGTAATTGGTGACCTTAGTAGCCATACTCTTTAGGGTCTTTACACGAGGTGACTGTGGAGCGAAAAGTCTTCACAATACCTGGAATCAACGTTGGCCAAACTCACTCGGGCTCCTTGGAGGGTATACCCACGATTATGTGTGGGATCTTGCACCAGGGTGTAAGTCCATTAATCAGGTCATCGACATAAATTTTCCACCCGTTCTATCTCATACCCTTTGTACATTGTTCCCATGATGTTGGATTTCATCACCAACTAGTGTGTTCATTGTAAGAAGGTTATTTTTTCTTGTTTGCTTCCTAGATTTTTAGCGTGTGTTGTTTGTTTTCCCTAGCAAACTCTAGGTTGGATTTGTTTTTAATGGCGTCGATTCCCGAAATGACTAATGAAGGAACTCCTTTTCCAAGGGAACCTTTTGTTTTTCCTTCTTACAGAAACATTGTTCCTCCTCACATCGCTACTTTGAGCCTTCCAGGTCTCACGATTGGATTACTGGTATGGTTGTTTTCCACTCATGTAATCTCGAATGTAACTAGTGCTTCGGTTATAAGAACTCCCCTCTAAGAACATCAACCTCATGTTGATCCTTTACCTTCTTCACTAGTAAGATATCCTTCACATTCTTCACTTGCAAGGTCTTCTTATGTTTCATCTTCTTCGTCAAGTGAAATATCTAAAGCTATTAACCCGGTGGATAAGAAGAAGAAGAAAAATAAGCAAGGGTCCAAACTTCCAACCACTACCAGACATGTTCGAAAATAACCAATTATCGATAATCATAATGGGAGTTTTGATGATGCCAAGATCACACAAACAACCCATAAGCCAAAATACCCTTGTAGGATTTGTAAGGGTAGCCATATTTTTAAGGATTGCCCTGGTCTATCCAAGGTTATAGAAGCATGGTCTACACACCCATGCCAACCCATGTCGTCAGCCTCTGAACAACATGTTGATGACCTCCCGTCAACTAGTAAGGATACAGATGGGAAGAAGAAAAGTAGAGTCAAGTTCTCATGTTAGTTATGCGGAGGGAGTCATCAAACTCACCTTTTCCCCATATGGATGAAGCCTTGAAACTACTGGAAGACATGAATGTTCCCCAACCTCAATTTCTAGTTGCTTATCATAATCTTACTCTTGACCCACCTATAGTTGATGGAATGATCAATCTGGTCCCTCCATTGGTCAGTCTGGTTGATCATGTAGTCAATCTAGTCACATCCATAGTTGGGCCAGTTGAAAAAGTGGTCGATCCGATCCCGTCCTCGGTCGATCCCACTCTCCCATTAGAGAGTGCAACCCAAGTGATCGATCCATTTCCAGTTGTCGACCCCATTCTCCCCTTTGATAATGAAACCCAAGTGGTTGATTTGATGTCATTATTAGTCAATCCTACTCTCTCGTTAGAAAGTAAACCCAATTTTTCCCATGTTTTTCTCGTTGATACAAAATCTACCATGTTGGGGGGAATTCCTCCCTCTCCCGCAAAACCCCCTCCTAGAAATGAGGCCATCATTTTTTATTGGGGTGTGCTAATTGGACCTCATATTCCCTCTCACACTCCTTTCAAGATTACAATATAGGTTTGTGGTCAGGACGTTCCTCATGCACTGATCGATGAAGATTCGTCCATTAGTATTTTTTCCTCTATTGCTTGGCAATCTTTGGTTTATCCTCATCTTGTGTCGGTTACCCAAACTCTGTTTTCTTTTAACAGAAGAACCAATCACCCTTTAGGAGTCCTTCCTTAGTTTCCTGTAACTTTGGAAGGGAAAACTCTCTTTATTGATGTTATGTTAGTCCAAGACCCCTTGGATTTCGATTTACTCCTTGGGTGAGATTATGTCTATGCCATGAAATCTATTGTGTCCACTTGTTTTCGTGTGATATATTTCCCTCGCGGTAGAATAATTGTAGCTATTGATCAACTTTCATGCATTGGTCCTGACTTGATTACCAACCCAATGATCTCCCTAAACAATTCTTATATGCAGATAGTATCACCCCCGCCACATGTCAATTATGTGGCGTTATCTCCCATGCCTTCAGCTGTCAATTAAAATGAATTAGATATGGAAGTTGACATGGTGATATCTTCGGTAGGGTATTTAGAGCATTATCTCCTTACCCCTGACACGACCCTCGACATGTGTTCCTTCCAGAGCATTGTTCTTCCATCCAGTGAAGATCTCTTGGAAGCCATGACCGAGTTTTGTCCCTTGACATGGTTTCCTTCCAAAGCATTATCCTCTTAGAAGCCATGATCAAGAAGAGGTCACGAGCATAGTTTTCCTCTCTGTAGAAATCTCATTAAAAAATGAAACATAAGCTACGAGCATAGTTTTCCTCTCTGTAGCAAGCTCGTTAAAAAATGAAACAAAAATATGGGGATTGAACCCGGAACCTGGAGAATAGTTTTAATTCTCTGTGGCAAGCTCATTAAAAAATGAAACAGAGGTCTTGAGCATAGTTCTTTTCCTATGTCAAGCTCGTTAAAAAATGAAACAGACACCTCTCCCGTCAGGTCAAGTCTTTCTCTAGATCTCGTAGATGTTGAGTCGAGTATTTCATTAGGTCTCGTATTTGAACCTTCTTTTCATCCACCTGTATCCTTTTTCCCCATCTAGTACAGAAATTGGTGACAACCTCAAAGTCAGTGAATGAATTGAAGCTTGGGGGGGAATTTCTCCCCTACCCACTAGCACAGAGTGCTAGCGCTCATTGCCCTCCTTTGGGGGAGCATTGTAGCACTCTGTGCACCATTTTGGGGGAGTGTTATGTCATTGAGAAAATCAGGGGAAGATCCCCCTTATCTCTAAAGTTAGTTTGATTCAAATATAAGGTCAAGGCTGGATCTTAGGGAGGATCCACAACTAATAGAGAAATATCCTCAACCTATCCCAAGAATATCTAAGGTGGTTATGCCTCTCCAAACCTATATAAGGAGGCCTCCTCATGGTGAAAAGGAGGGGCATTGAAGGCATCAAACTTATGATCTCATAAGGGAGATAATCAGTGAATCATATTCATTTTTTTGTGGATCATTTGACCGAGGGGTTGGACAAGGAGAGTTGGAAGAGGTTGTTGTGGCTTCATAAAAGGTATGTAAGTATCTCTATTGAGTTCTCATTAATACATGTGCTTGGCTTGTTTCCTTCAATATTGTGTATATCTACATGAACTTATCTTTACTAGATAGATCTATTTTCAAAATAATCTTGGTTGAATAGGAAGTATGTTTTGTCTTTGATTGGATTGTAGGACTTGTTGAAGAGCTTGAAGATCAAAGTTGAACTTGGACTGGGCGAGGACAAAAATCGTAAAAAGGTTCATATCTTCTTCCTTTTCTCTTTATATTAACTTAACTAGGTTTAAAGGGATGTCAGTGATCAAAGTTATCACCTTTCTATCTTGGTCTTAGAGGTCTAGGATATAAGAGGCAATTCACCTGTCCGTAGGGGGATTTAACTGTAACAAGCATATATCTTCTCAGGATGTTTTTTGTGCCCATTTTTTATAAGTGTCCTATAATCAATTGACAGTCTGCAGCCCGACCTACCAGGTTCTTCTTCTATAGGATGTTATATTCCTATGGTGCAGTCCCTGTACTCAAGGACTGGATGATGTCTGCAACATAGTCATCAACGATCTGAACTAAAAATAATTGTGCGTCCGGAAAGTTTTCCTTTAAACTTGTAGGTCCCTCCCTGTTTGTGACCCTTGATAAATGGTCAGGTCCTACGTTCAGCTTCCCTAGCTTGACTATTACTTCAAAATCAAATTCTTGAAGTAGGAGTAACCATCGGTAGATTCTCCCTCCCAACATTGGCTTGTTGAATAGGTATTTAAGGGTTGAATGATCTGTGAACATCTTAAAAAAATTTCTCGGTATGTAATGTCTGAACTTTTGCAACGCGTAGACCATAGTTAGGCCTTCCCTCTCTGTAGTGTTATAGTTTTGTTCTGATTCTGACAGTTTCCTGCTATCAAATGTTATCGGATGATCCAATTCTCCTGCTCATGGCTGAGCTAGAATAGCTCCAAGTGCTATGGTTGATGCATCTACATGTACGTGGAATTTCTTCTCCCAGTATGTAAATACTAGTATTGTCATTGTTACCATCTTTTCCTTCAATGTATCGAAACTATGTTGACAATCCTCATTCCACTGGAAATTTGTGTCTTTCCTTAACAATTTCTCCATTGGCGTAGTGATCTACATGTACCCTTTTAAAAAAAAATTGTAGTATATTGCGTGTCCCAATGTCACTCTTAGTTGACAAACTAGTTTTGGTGGTGGCAGGTTATCGATTACTGCAATCTTTGGAGGATATACTAGTAACCCTTCATTGCATACTATATGGCCCAGTAGTATCCCAAACGATGTTCCAAAAATGCACTTCTTGATTTTTAATGATATATGAAACTACCTGTATCTTTCTAACATTACCTGCAAGACCTCTAAATGGTATTTCAATAGTTTATAGACTGTCCAATATTCCAAGTATACCTCTAGAAATTGGTGGATGAATTCCTTAAATGCAACTATGACTACTCTAGAAAATATTGTTGGTGCATTCTTTAATCCAAACAACATGACCATGAACTCGTAGGATCCCCATTTCGTAGAAAAAGTGGTCATGTATCTATCTTCTAGCGCTATCTTGATCTGATGGTATCAAGAAAATTCGTTGGTAAATGAATAAACTTCATGTCCTCCTACGTTCTCCAACATTTCATTCGTGAAGGGTGTGGGGAACGAGTCATGTAGGAATGCATCATTCAACTTCCTCAAGTTGACGCATATTCTTATCATGCCTTGTTTTTTCTCCTGAACTACCATCGGGCTTATCCATTCTAATTCTTTCATAGGTTCGATGATGCCAGCTTCGAGCATCCTATCGATCTCAACTTTGAATTTTTTCTTATATATCAGATTCAGTTTGTATGGTAATTGTTTGATCGATCTTGCCTAAGCTCTAAGTGGTATCTTCATTTCACCTAGCTCTCCTCCTATGCCCTTAATTTCTGTAAATTTTCTGGGGAATATGTCCTTGTACTTGCGCAATAACTCTGTTATACTTTCCACTTTCTTCTCATCCCAGTAGTCTCCAATGCTAGCCATTTTTGGATTCTCAATTTTCCCAATGTTTACTTTCTTCACCCTGATCGACGCAATAATCACTTATGATTCTAGAGGTGGACCTTCCACTTCTCTTTCGCCTTCAGCCTCCTCAATATGAATATCACATGGATCGTCATCATCTGGTATTTCTTCCTGCACATGGTAGAATCACAACAGTTCTTTCACTGCCTGTATGTTCCATTGTTGTTCCTCTGTTATGAGTTCAACTTCTGGTTCCTTAATGAATATCACTCCTCTTATTTGTTTAAGTGCCAAATCTATGTTGGGATTATCATGCTCGAATGAGAAAGTGAATGTAAAGTTATGTTTTAGTATTGTCCAGCTCGTAGTTCCTCTACGTAGTTCCTGGTCTGTATACCAATTTTCTGGTATGCCCTATAATGTGTGTATGAAATGATGAGATCATTCCTTTGGAGGTGTCATTTTCCACAATGCTATGAACTTCTCCAAGTGTTTCGTTGATGACCCCTATCCATCGTACTTATGTTTTTGGTTTCTTCTCTGTTCTGTGCCAAACCTTATGCGCATTAACTGCTTGTATTGGTACCAATCCTTGATTGTTTCCTTATGTGTGCCCCACCATCTTGCAGGTGTGGCCTTGAGTGCTATATCGAGTGCTAAGAGTCTCTGATTTTCTAATAATTCATATTTATATTGTGTCAAGAAGGCTTCTATATCATTTACCACATGAAAAGTGGGTGGTTCCCTTATCTCTGTACCTACCCATCTTACTGTGCAGTCTATTCTTGTGCATCTTCTTGTGGAAACTTTGTGTAGCCTTTGTTGCCTGTATCTGAGTCTATCGCACATGAAGTAATGATCCACCAACTGAGTATCCCATCTGCAGTTGGGTTTACATAATCCTCATCGTGTGCAGTTGTTCTGTACAACTGCATGATTTCTTCGAAGTCCAAGCAAGTAGGTTCTACAAACCTATCCCCTTCTGATGGGTCTAATGGCACAGTGAACTTGTATTCTCCTTACTCAAATGTCATTTTCCCTATATTTAAGTTGATTATGGTCTGGTTATAAAAATCCAAGTCCAAGATGAGTAATGTTGGATATGGTGTTGTGCCATCCACTATCTCAATTACTTCAAAGTTTGCTTTAGTGCACACTCCATTCAGGTCTACTATCACCCCTTTCAGTCTACCAATTGGGATAACTCTATGTTGGTTTGCTAGTTTCAACTGAACATGTGAATATCCTAATGTGGGCTCTCGCATACATTGCCATGTCTTCTTGGGTAATACATTGAATTCGGATCCTAGATCCAGTATGATATATCCCATGTTAAAATATTTGATGTTGGCATTCAGCTTGAACTCCCTACTTGTTCTTCGCCTTGTATGTAGATGATTGATTATTTTTTGTTTCAATTTTCCTTATGTCTCTACACTACATATTTCTAATATACTTTGCAATATTTTGATAGAGGATGGATCATTTAATATTTTTACGCATGATTGAAAAAAGCCTTTGATTGTACTTACTTGTCCCAGGGGTTGCATTTCTTTGGTATGATCCAACAATGGAGGCATCTCGTACTCTGGTACTTCCTTGCTCTGCTACGTAGTTGAAGTCGATGCAGTGTCTTGCTTTAGAAATTCTTGTCTGGATTGCTTAAATGTTTCCTTCTTGTTCTGCACGTTGAACAGTTTCCTTGGTTTGGCATTATTCTTCACCCACAGATGTTGTATTGACTCTTGTCGGATTGTGATTGTCTGTTTTAGCTCCTCTGCGCATAACTATGTTGAAGTTTCTCCCGTCGTCCCTTGCTTTCGCTGAAATCCATTGAACATTTTGATTGTTCTTATTCCTCTTTTCCTGGATCTTCCCTAGTAGCGTGGGGCATTCTTCTATGTCATGATTTGATGCGTGACAATACATACAAGTCGTCGTTGGAAGTGGACATTCTCTTTCATAGTGTCCTGGTTGTTGACAGTTGTGACATACCATTGGTCCTCTACCTCTTGCAAAGCCTCCTCTTGCTCGTCCTCCACCTCTGTAGCTAGTTCGATCTCCTCTCGATGCATTATACTAAGGCACCTAATTGCACTATGCGGTATTGTACTGATGTTGCGGTGTGTTGTACTATGGCTGTGGGATATTATATGGATGTTGAGCAGTATTATACTATGGTTGCGCAGTATTATACTACAGTTGCAAAATGTTGTATGGGGATGGTACTTGGTTAAAATGAGGTGTGTCTTTCCCGGTCATCATTTCTTCCTACACCCTATATGCATCTGATGTCCTTTCTCTCATCAAGTCCATGGTTCTACATTCATTGCCATTGTGGCCCAGCGACTTGCAAAAGTTGCAATATAAACTCTTTGGGACTGTCTAGTATTTTTGCATCGTTGGGAAGTGATATGGATCGTGGCCCAGTTTCTTACATATTTCACACCATCGTCCTCTTGTTGGTAATGGGTTTGGCATCCCTACTGCCATATACTGTGCGAATGTTTGGCATTTTTTCTTATGGTGTCCTTCCATCCTGCATGTGGTACACCAAATGACTTCTCGTTTATCCTTACTTTTGTTTTGGTTTAGCTGGAATGTTAATTTATTCAAATCCTCCTTCAACTCTTTGATGACTGGATCCATCTTCTGATATTGGTTTTCTTCCAGTTGCAGAGCTGCCTATAGAGCCTCTACCTATGTCTGAAACTTCTATTGTCGCAGTGGATATTTCAAGTGTGGTAGTAGAGAATTGACGAACAGGTGCCTGTGATGCATATTTGTCATGAGATATTTCAACTTTCCTTTCAATCTCTTGAATCTCTAGTCAATAGCCCATACTAATTATCATGGTTTCTGTCTAATTTCTATCATCTCATTCATGTACTGATCCTCTCAACTTGGCTTATGAAACTCATTTATCAACAATTTCTTGGCATCCGCAATTGTTTTGGTTGTCCCTGGTGGATTGTATGTCGCTAAACTCATATACAAATCCAGTGTGTGATCCCTTAGTGTAATCACTAGTTGTTCAAGTTTAGTGTCCTCATCTATGATCTGTTTTCCTTCCCAGATCTTCTCACAGATAAACATGTTTTTTTCCAAGTCCTCTGATGCTTCTCCTTTGAATTATGGTAACTTGATGGTGGGATCATGTCCTGCCATCCTGAATTTTGAACTACTACCTCCACATGGTTTAGATACTTGACTAGTGATTCCTAAACTGGATCCTCCAGTTGTTCTTCCTTGTGTAGATGTACTTCATGTTGTTTTTCTTCTCCTGAACTTCAATTTTCTAAACGGTGGTGTGATTTTTGGTGTGTTAGTCGCACATGGGTTTATGGGTTCAACATTAACATTAATATGGATAGGATTGCTACCTTTGTTTCCTGCTCCTAGACCTCTCGTCTTCCTCTCATATGTTGCGTGCAGTATTTCCTCAATATGATCCACAACCTGAAGATCCTCTACCTCCTCATCACTTTCGAATCCTTCCCTCGCGGCTATGGCTCTCTTCTTGGTGTTCACCTTATATTGGTAGGGTACTCCACTACGTGTCTTTCCAGTTGTCACCATGATCCACTTGATCTAGTCATCATCCATCAATATTGGGTCCAAGGCTTCCTCCTTGTTGCCTTTATCCATTTCTCCTTCCATTTCTCCTTTTTCGGTTAGTGCTTCCCCCCTTCCCCCATGCACACAGGGAAGTTTAATTGTCTGACTCCATTATCATTACACCTTTATTATATAGAATTATATTAATAGAAGTATACAACTATCGAATATACCTTCCTCGAGGTCCTCATAGAAACTCTTGTTTCGATTTGTTGTACGACTTCGCTGTATCTACTGCAAATTATGTTATAAATCCTGCTACAATATTGTCAAGCCAAAAATCTACTACGCGGGTGAATTTGTTATTCACCTACTGTAAATACTCAATATGAATTGGGGTCCACTCTAACTGTCGGATCTATTTTTTTGTGTGGTTATCCTTCAACCTCAATATCCACTATTGCAATAAGTGTGGAAAATCACAGAAAAATACTTCATGCAAATCAGTAAACACGTACTTCTCAAGGTATTTGTGTGGTATTATTCTAGGGTTTATGTTATCTTTCTATGCAAACTCCAACTCCTTTCTCTTCATCCATCTCTCGATCTCCACTTATGTAGGATTCCACGGTATCAACATCCCCTTCTAGCAGTGCATTCTCACCTTCTTGTTGTTTGATTTGGTATTCTTTTGACCTGCCTTCTGCAGATCTTACCCTCTTTTAATAGAGCCAATATACTCAATCCTATATTGTTCCAACTGGAAACAAAACCATTTGTTGGTTTTATATATGATTTTATACCTTTAACATGATTGACCCAGGGTTCAAGTCTACTGGGGTTCCAACAAAGCCTCTAAAACTATTGGCCCTCCTGGTAAACCAGAAGGCAACACAGTACACAGGGTGCACTGCACAGTCTCACTTGAGATAGTCTTAATGGGTGACTACAATACTCATGTGTTTGTAGTCTAAGATTTAGTGGATATATGTGACGTATGCGCTAAGAGTTATATTTAATTTATTAAATAAATATATTGTCATTACCGACTATGCATATAATATAATCAACTCATTCATTCATCATGCTAATATCTACTCATAAACAATAAAATAAACACAAGAATTCAATCACTTAACATAGGTTTTACCATGGTTCACCTCCCCCTGGGCTACGTCCACAAAGATATGGATCTCAAGCTCTTTTATTATGGAAGTTCCAAAAATATAGCGTCACGCGCTTTATAACTCATCCTCGGTCGGGTCGAAATATATGATGAGGTATACTAGATCAACCAGGCTCCTCAGTTTGTGATCTAACCCTCGATATCTACCCTTATGGCTTCCCACAGCTCAACAACTTACAAAATTAGGTCGTATCATAGAGTATTACAACTAATTATCAAAATATGACTCCATCTTCCATGGTCTCTTTTGWCTCTGCCACTACTACCCAAAAATCAACCTAGATCCCGCTCTKAGAYYTACATCTCTATATTTATACATTTCTAGCTCATYGACCATTACAATKTATTACAAAAACCCTAACCCTAGTGTCATTAGGTCTTCCATGCATGCGTGTGTGCTTCTCTTCCTTCCTATTGTCGCTTTCCTCCTACATGCCTTTATTCCCAAAATAGCATKTCCTTCTGCTTTGGCCCACTTCCAACACTTCCTAAGGGGGTATGATTGATCCAAACTAAAATCAATGACCACCCACCTATTTGATGYAGGAGAATCTCTCCACCTCATCAACGTGCCAACATTCCAACACATCAACGTGCATTTCAAAGAAGGAGAGGCATTGAACCTCCCATTTTTAAACTCAAAATCTGATCCTGTAGGGATTTGATTCGTAAGGCTATAAGAACCGAGCCATGCCTTTGTACAGGTAGTGGACAGAGTTGCCTTAAATGGTTGAGTGTAAGCAGGTCTAGATCATAGTCAGGTCTGGATCAACATTTATGTAATGAATCCATAGGAAGTATGGTGTCGTAACTGAGATAGTGATAACACTAAGGCGGTGGAGAGGATAGGCTCGTAGAGCCCTCATTTGGTAAAGAGAAAGAGAGAATAAGAACTCAAGAGAAGTTTGATAGTAGCAGAATAACTCGAGAGAGTGTTAGGTTAGGATAACTTGAGAGAACTCGGACTTTGTTGCAGTTTAGTTTTTGTAAACATCTGTATAGACACAAGATAATAGAAAGCAGTTTTCCCTGCACATGGTGTGTTTGTATGTTTGTGTTTATTGTTAATATTTTGTATATAATTCATGCTTTGAACATATGAACTGGTGAAGTATTGTACAAGTTTCAATTGTTTCTCATCTTTGAGTTTCGAGTGCAAGGAGTGCACATAGTCCGCAAGGAGAGTGTTGACAAAGGTGAATAAACCTCAGAAAATCTCAAGAGAGATAGTGTTGAACCTTCATCAGCAGAAATGAAAGGAGTGCACATAAAGAACTCTGTGTTGAGTTCGTAAAGAGACAGATTTACTAAACACTCTGTAAGGAGGAGCTATGCAAGGTGTGCATTGATCAAGGAGAACACCAGGAGGGCGAGAAGAATTTATTTTCAAGAAATCCTTCGGATCTGAGTTTGACGAAATCCCAAAAACACAAGGAGTGCATGGGAGATCGAAATATTTGAGGACAAAAGGCTCATAAGGGATAACACAAGGAGTGTGTGGATAAAGAACTTATTCTAAGTCCTAAATCTCATAAGAGATAATGCTTTCAGAAGTGAAAGCAAGATCCAGATAGTCGACTTCGCAGTAGAAATTTCAAAGGTCAAAGCCTTTGAACACTGACAAAATCTTCCAAGGTGAAAGATATCAAAATATTAGGAGGAGGAGTGGTAGCAGTCGTCAGATCGGTTGTGGGGAGAAGTAAAGACCGCTAGTTCCACATCCAACAAACAAAGGAAGTGCAAAGGAGAGGAATAGATCCCATCCGTTGGATCTTACCGTGAAGGACCAACAACTGTTGAATCAGAAGGTAAGTGCACGAGCTTCAACCCTTGTGTGAATAGGAGGATTGACTTGTCAAAGTCCCAAAGTGAGCGGGGACTGTCCATCGTTGAGGAAGATAGGTGGCGCAAGATCCACAACTCCAAAATTTTGTGGACAAGGAGGAGGTGAAACACCCAAAGTAGAATCCTGACTGTTGATCACCAGAAGGATACGTGTTGGCGAGTCGTGACATCTAGAGGGAGGAAAATATGAGATGTTGAAACACCCAAAGCCCAAATAGCTAAAGAGTCGATATTCGTCGATCTACAAGAGGACACTTGTCAACAAATCACGAGCTCTAGGTAAATTGTAGAGGGGTTTTGATTGAGAACTGAGACTGTAGAAGCTCGAAGAGCCAAAGAGGTCTAGATCGTTAGATCCAGAGGGACACATGGCGATAGATCACAAGCTTCGGGTAAGTTGCATTTGAGTTTTGTTTGAAAGTTGAAATTTCCAAAATCTAAAGACCCGAAGTGAATCTGGGTCATCCTATCTAGATGAGATGTGGCGTAAATCTGAGAACTCTGGGTAAAGTCCTAAAGTAACCTTCAGTCATCCGATCTAAGAGGACATGCGGTAGGAATCTGCATACTTTGAGGGGAAGAGAAGTTTGATATTTGAGATCTCAAAAGTCTGAAGACCCAAAGGAGATCTCAGTCGTTGATCGAGCAGAGGGCCACAGGACCGTTGATCTAATTGAAAGATCAAACACCCAAAGTATAACCAGGGTCGTTGATTCAAGAGGATAGGTGTCAGCAGATCGTCAACTTTAGAATATTGACATACGAAGGAAGGAGAGGTTTTGATATTTGATATTTCTGAAGCCTAGAAGTCTGAATTGATGAGAGTCGTTGATGTGAAGGTGGACACGTGACGCCTGATATAGATCTCTGGAGGAAAGGTCTGAAGATCCAGAGAAGAGATCTTGATCGTCAATCAAGAAGGGAGTCATAGGGTCGTTGATCTAGTTGAGGAGGCCAAAGTCCTTAAGCGAGAACAAAATCGTTGATTGGGTAGGATACGTATCAACAGATCTTCCACTCTGGAAGAAAACCAGTCAGCAGTGGTGAGAGTTTGAGAATTGAGATTCTCGAAGGCCAGATTCATGGAGGAAATCATAGCCATAGATTAGGGTGGACAAGTGTCGATAGATATTCTACTCCAGAAGATTATCACACAGGGAAAAGTAGTAATTTGAGAATTGAGATTCTCGAAGGCCCGATCCGCGGAGGAGATCCTGGCCGTAGTTTCAGGGAGATAGGTGGCAACAGATCGTTAACTCCAGAATATTGGAGTACAGAGGTAAGCGAGGTTTGAGATTTCAAAACCCCTAAGTCTGGAATCACAAATAGATCATATCCGTTGATTCAGGAGGGGAAAATTTGGTCTGTGGATTTGGAAGGGGCAGATCTGAAGCGTCATCTCAGACATACTGTCAAGATCGGGAGATCGACGGTTCCATGCCATTTCATGGATTAAAGGTGTGTGGAATTTAACAGGTAATCGCGCGGTCATGTGAGGTTGTCTCCCAAGGTCACATGCAAGGAAGGGGCTAGTGAAAAGGAGCTGGTGCCCGCAAAATGAAGAGCGACTAGAGTGCGCAGACAGAGGGTGATCATATCACAGGACCTGCACCTAGAGGAAAAAAATGGGTCTATGTATAATTGGTTTGGGTTCAATCAGGATCCCAAAGACTGAATTAGACTCATAATTAAGAATGATCCTAGATTGGGAGGTAGAAGAACCCCAAGAGGGGAAGGGGGGCTACATCAGGTGGTATCAGAGAATAGATGTTTTTTTATTTCTATAGTAGAGAGCAGATAAAGGACATACTCTAATACCAGGTGGTATCGGAGCCATAATTTTTCTTGCAGTCAATAGGCAAAGGGAGAGACGATGATAGGAGATACTTTGATACTAGGTGGTATTAGAGATGATTTTCTTCTGTAGATTTCAGGCGAAAGAGAAAGAGGAGAAGGTTGAAATTTGTTTGCAGATAGAAGACAAGAGGGAGACAATAAAAGGAGATAATATGATAACATCAAATGGTATTAGAATTTAAATTTTTTTTGTAGACAACAGGTGAAAGAAGCAGAGTACTGATGCTCTATGAGGAGGTTGTTGCACATGCACAACAACAAAAATTTAAACATCCAGGTGAGTTGTAAGAGAATATGGAGATTCTCTCGGATGTAGAGTGATCCATAGACTAGCCAAGAGGGTGGGTAGAAGGTGGAAATGGCTATTGAAGGCCATTAGTGTGGTTGAAGGGAAGGTCACAAGAAGAAATGAAATTCAGAGATGGATCTGGAGCTCAACCAGATAAGAGAAAGGATGGAACAACTAGCATTGTGGATGCAGCAAGAGGAAAAGGTACACTGGAGGTACGAATGTCCTTTGAATTGGAAGGTAAAATGACATGTTCAAAATTTTTTGTCTAGAAAGAAGTAACAAGATTTGAGAAGGTGGTTGAGGGAATTAGAAAACCTCAGTGACACAGAGGAGGAACGGATTCACATCTGTGAACCAGAAATTGGGAGACACCTTAGTGATGAGGAGAAGGTGAGATCAAATGAAGATATCATAAACTGTCAGGTGGGCAGAATTGGACTTTCAAGTTTCCAGGTGGGAAATGGAAAGAGATCAGCTTAAGGTCTCATATACTGCTAGGGGAGAAGTGCTGAAAGTTTAGGTTTCCAAGTGGAAAATGAGATGGGATCGGTTGATCTCATAGACTGTCAGGTGGGCAGAAGAGAAGTCCCAAATTTCCAGGTGGGCAGGGGGGAAGAAATGAGACTGTCAGAAAGTCTCAGGAGCTCATAAGTGAGTTCATGTAAGCAAGGAGTGTTGATAGGTGAATATTCATGTGGATTTGCAGACCATGTGAATGGAGATGATGAGAAGTTAAATACTTCCACCATAAAAGAGGAAGATCAGAGGAACATTATGATTATTGGAGGGATCAAGACATTCCTACCAAGAAACTAAGTAGAGGTCGGTGCACATGATGAGAGTGAAACAGAAGAAGAAATACAACCAGCAGAAATTGTCTAAAGGGAAGAAATGGAGAAGACATTGATGTCTACCCCAGCAAAAGGAGATGAGCATTCAAGAGAATGTCTCAAAATTTTCATCTAGGAAGTTGAACAGGAGATGATTGTAGCACTGGAGTCTGCAACAAAGGAGGAAACTGACAACATGGATTTTTTTGATCTGTATGAGGAATTGGAATCCCTAGAGAGAAGTGTAATGGTGCAAAATTTGCACATCCAACAGGTCAAGTTGGAAGCAGATGGAGGAGCATACTAGCTAGAGAAACGGTTGGAGAGAGTAAGAGATATGCCAGCATAAGAGGCACTAACAGAACCTAAACTATCAGAGGAGGAAGCTGAGAAGCATCTCAGTGATGAGATTGTAGAATTGGAGCCTGTAGCAGGGTGGCAATATAATGCCACAAAAGAAGAAGAAAATGGTATGGGGGGTCAAGATGATCTACCCACCGATAAGGAAGAAGTGCAGTAGAGAAGACTACATAAGAACAGCCAGCCACTGGAGCAGCTCGACAGGGTGATAGAGGAGATCAAGAAGTTGATGTTGAGGTCAGCAGAAGAAGTCAGCAAAGGGGAGTTGGACAGAAGAGAGACTGTTATAGCAGCAAGGAAGAAACAAAATAAGAAGCAACAACAACAACAACAACATAGCTGGAGAAGAAAAAGAGGACAGATCCAAGGGAAAGTTTGGGATCCAGGAGGATTTCAACACTGGAGAAGAGGAGCTTATGATTTTCCCAGTCATGGAGTATGATGTAGGAGCATCTCTCCACCTCAGCAACATGCCAACATTTCAGCACATCAGCACGCATTTTAGAGAAGGGGAGGCATTGACCCTCCCATTTTTAAATTCAAAATTTGATCCTATAGGGATTTGCGTTGTAAGGCTGTAAGAACTGAGCCATGCCTTTGTATAGGTAGTGTAAAAAGTCACCTTAAATGGTTGAGTGTAAGCAGGTCTAGATCGCAATCAGGTATCGATCAACATTTATGTAATGAAGTTGTAGGAAGTATGGTTATGTAACTGAGACAGTGATAGAACTAAGGCGGTGGAGAGGATAAGCTCGTAGAGCCCTCGTTTGGTAAAGAGAAAGAGAGAATCAGAACTTGAGAGAGGTTTGATAGCAGCAGTAGAACTCAAGAGAGTGTTAGGTTAGAAGAACTTGAGAGAACTGGGACTCTGTTGCAGTCCAGTTTTTGTAAACATATGTATAGACACATAGAGATAATAGAAAAATAATTTTTCCTGCACATGGTGTGTTTGTATGTTTTTGTTTATTGTTAAGATTTTATATGTCATTCATGCTTTGAACATATGAACTGGTGAAGTATTGTATAAGTTTCAATTGTTTCTCATCTTTGAGTTTTGAGTGCAATGAGTGCACATAGTCCACAAGGAGTGCATTGGTAGACGTGAGTTAACCTCAGAAAAGCTCAAGAGAGATAGCGTTGAACCTTCATCAGCAGAAGTGCAAGGAGTGCACAGAAAGAAATCTGTGTTGAGTTCCTAAAGAGACATAATTACTTAACACTCTGTAAGGAGGAGCTTTGCAAGGTGTGCATTGAGCAAGGAGAACGCTAGGAAGGCGAGAAGAATTTATTTTCAAGAAATCCTTCAGATCTAAGTTTGAAAAAATCCAAAAAACGCAAGGAGTGTGTGAGAGATCAAAATATTCGAGGAGATGAAGCTCAAAAGGGATAACACAAGGAGTGTGTGGGTGAAGGAATTATTCTAATTCCTAAATCTCATAAGAGATAATGCTTTTAGAAGCGCAAGCAAGATTCAAATAGTCGAGTTCATAGCAGAAAGTTCAAAGGTCAAAGCCTTTGAACACTGACAAAATCTTCCAAGGCAGAAGAAATCAAAATCTTAGGAGGAGGAGCGACAACAGTCGTCATATCAGTTATGGGGAGAAGTCTAGACTGCTAGATCCGCATCCAGTGAACAAAGGAAGCACAGAGGAGAGGAACAGATCCCATCTGTTGGATCTAAGCACGAAGGACCAACAACCCTCGGATCCAAAGGTAAGTGCACGAGCTTCAACCCTTTTGTGCACAAGAGGATTGACTTTTCAAAGTCCCAAAGTGAGCGGGGATCGTCCATCGTCAAGGAAGACAGGTGGTGCAAGATCCACAGCTCCAGAAGTTTGTGGACGAGGAGGAGGTGAAACACCCGAAGTAGGATCCAGATTGTTGATTGCTAGAAGGATATGTGTCGGCGGGTCATGAGATCCAGAGGGAGGAAAAGGTAATATTTTGAAACAACTAAATCCCAAATAGTCGAAGAGTCGAGATATGTCAATCTGCAAGAGGACACTTGTCAACAGATTACAAGCTCTGGGTAAATTGTAGTGGGGTTTGGGTTGAGAACTGAGACTGTCGAATCCCAAAGAGTCGAAGAGGTCTTGACTGTTAGATCTAGAGGAACACATGGCAACAGATCGCAAGCTTCGAGTAAGCTTCATTTTAGTTTCAGTTGAAAGTTGAAACTTCTGAAATCCGAAGACCCAAAGTGAATCTGGGTCATCCGATCTAGAGGATATGTGGCATAAATGCGAGAATTATGGGTAAAGTCCTGAAGTAACCTTCAATCATCTGATCTAAGAGGACACGCGATAGAAATCTGCATACTTTGAGGGGAAGAAAAGTTTGAGATTTGATATCTCAGAAGTCCAAAGACCCGAAGGAGATCTCGGTCGTTGATCGAGCAGAGAGCCATAGGACCATTGATCTAATTGAAAGATCAAACACCCAAAGTAGAAGTAGGGCCATTGATTCAGGAGGACAAGTGTCAACAGATCATTAACTCTGGAAGATTGATGTATAGAGGAAGGCGATGTTTTGACATTTGAGATTTTCGAAGCCCGAAAGTCTTAATCTACGAGATTCATCGATATCAAGGTCGACACGCAATGCCAGATCTATATCTAGAGAGGAAAAAAAAGGAGGAAAGGTCCGAAGATCTAAAGAAGAGATTTCAATCGTCAATCGAGAAGGGAGTTAAAGGGTCGTTGATCTGTTTGAGGAGGCCAAAGTCCCGAAGCGGGAGCACAACCGTTGATTGGGGAGGATACATGTCAGCAGATATTCCACTCTGAAAGATAACCAGTCAGCAGTGGCGAGGGTTTGAGAATTGAGATTCCCAAAGGCTAGATTCACGAAGGAAATCCTAAAAGGCTGGATCCGCGGAGGAATTTGAGAATTGATATTCTCGAAGGTCGGATTCGCGAAGGATATCCTGGCCATAGTTTCATGGATACATGTGGCAAGAGATCCTTAACCTCGGAATATTGGAGTATGGAGGAAAGTGAGGTTTGAGATTTCAAAACCCCGAAGTCTGGAATCGTGAATAGATAATATACGTTGATTCAGGAGGGGTGGATCTAGTTCGTGGATTTGAAGGGGTATATCTCAAGCGTCAACACAGACATACCGTCAAGATTGAGAGATCGACGATCCCATAGCATTTCGTGGATTAAAGGTTAGTTTAACAGTTAATTGTGTGGTCATGTGAGGTCGTTTCCCAAGGTCACATGCAAGGAAGGGGCTAGTGAAAAAGAGATAGTGCCTGCAAAATGAAGAGCACCCAGAGTGCGCAGACAGAGGGTGCAGGTATCACAGGACATGCGCCTAAAGGAAAAAAAGGGTTCTGTGTATAATTGTTTTGGGTTCAAGCAGGAGCTCGAAGAGTCAATCCGACTCAGAATTAAGAACAATCCTAGACTGAGAGGTCACAGAACCCCAGGAGGGGAGGGAGGATTCATCACTATTCTACTAGCTAAAAACAAGGGTTTCCACCTTGACCGTTTTTCTACAACATTTCGAGTCCTAAACTTTCATGGTCATTTTGAGGCCCTAAACAGAGTTTTATGGGCCCACCACAATCACACTGTAGGCTTTAGCCACAGTGTGATGACAAAATGTGTAGTCCTCGGATATACCTTTCAAACGAGTTATCATGTGCCCCAAACGAAGATCATATGCAAAAGCTACACCCTTGGGAAGTTGACGTACTAACTTACCCCATCGATGCCCACATGACTTTTGGCGTTTCATCTTCCGGGGTTATGGTTTTGGATTTTCTTTATGTTAAAAAGGCCTCTGGAACTTCATAGTAAACATCATCATCTTCTTGCGAATGAGGGTAGCCATCACATCTCTTCTAAGAGATAAGTTTCCTCCATTCTAATGAGTCATCCACTCTATAATTTTATAGTTTATGGACATTCTCTCATTAATTAAAGTTGTGCATTACTGTATCTTTGTGTTTATTGCAATATCTATGTATATTTCATTGTTATATCTCTGCCTTCATTTCGTTCTAAAAAATAATTCAGCTCATACATATGAAAAATCTAAAACACTCTTTGTTGTAGTTATTGTTATGCATGATACTATGTACAATCTAAAAAAACTTCATTGTACCTTGGGTTCACTCTTAGCTTCAATGCATTGTACAATGTTTCTAAATTATTAAATGACAAGACATTTAAACAACCCAATATGTTCCACATATTGCCATTGAATAGCCCACATTAAAAACTAAAGAGAGCACTAACAAATGTAAGATGCCATTGAATATCCCACATTAAAAACTAAAGAGAGCACTAACAAATGTAAGATGCCATTGAATAGCCCACATTAAAAACTAAAGAGAGCACTAACAAATGTAAGAAGGCTGAAATATCTCGTTGAGATGAGAGTGTGGGGCTCTTTGAATGCCGATGTAACTCACTAACTCAAGTTCACTCTTAGCTTCAATTTATTGTACGAAGTCCCTAAAATTATTAAATGACAAGACATTTAAACAATCCAATATGTGCCATTAAATAACTCGTTGGCATCAAAGTGTTGAGCTCTTTGAATGCCTATGAAACTAAATGCACCTGATGTTCACTTTTAGCTTTAATGCATTATACAAAATTCTTAAAAAAAAATTATGAAATTACAAGACATTTGAACCTAATATGTGCCATGTATTGCCATTAAATAACCCACATTAAAATTAAAGAGAACACTAACATATGTGTAAGGAGCTAAAATAGCTTGTTGACGTCAAAGTGTTGAGCTCTTTGAATGCCCACTAACTAGGTTGTTAACTAAGTTGGAAATATTTTGGTATGTTTCCCACATACATGGGAAGTGATGTAAATATCCTTATCATTTTCGTCATTATTCATTATGATCTCTTAGCATGAATAGGCATTAATTTCCCTATAATTATTGGGCCTATGAATGTGAATGGAACAACTTTATGATTACAATTACTTTCATTTGGGATTTGGCTTATATATTCATTACAATGGTGTGATTATGATATACATGAGAAATAAATTTCTATTCTATTGAAGTAATTTCACCGCAGAATTATGATTTATTTGAGAATTAACTCTTTATTTTAGTGAAGGAATTTGTATTTATGATATATTTCTAGGTATTGGAGGATGACTTATATTGATGACAAATAATGAGCATTGGCTTGCATTTGTTGTGGTATTTTGGAGTGCAAAGTTAGAATTAAGACTATAGATTGCATATTTGGTCACAATTGGACACTTCCCAACATATTTGGTAGGGTTTTAAATTAGAGGATCAAAGTATTTTTACAATCTAGCTTTCATTTTTCCCAATTTTGGCATTAGCATAGGTTAGTCGAGCTGTCCCTTTATGCATAGCTAAATTGGTCTTATTTCTATACTATTCCTTGTTCTTGGATCATGGTTATACATATATAATGTGATGGTTTTAATTGTTGCATCCATACTTGAATCATCACAAGCCATAAATTATACTAGCATTATGGACATGGTACAATCATAGGGGAGTCCATGTGATTACATGAACACCTAGATGGTGGAAAATGATGCATAGTTTCTTTCTATATATGTTTCCACTATAATTGGATAAGCATTTTCATAGGGCTTACTTAGTTATAGATACAAATGTTTCCACTATGATTGGCTAAGCATTTGCTAAGATTTTATGTTTAAGTAAATTTTATGAATGTGTTTGGCCAAGGTAAGCCATGCCTATGATTATAGCCCTACATTTTCATACTCAATGTGTTAAGAGGCTTTGGGCATTGATGATTATTAACTGACATCGTAGCTACATGATAATTCGGCGAAATCATATTTCAACTATCTCCTGACATAAGATAGGTAATATCGGTGACCATGTGGCATTGGCCATTGGGAGAGGGACTCCATGGGAGGTTTGGATAGCCATATAGTTTTCTCTATAGACAAAGTTCCAGTGCATTGCACAAACAAATTAAATTTGATCATCACACACCCTTGATGCTCAAAAATATCAACACCTCCCTTAATCCTATTAAGGGGAGTTCACTGAATTTACTATCTTCACACATGTTTCAACTATAAGAAGATATGTTTTAATATATATTGTTTGATTTGAAATTATATATCCAATTAGCATGTATTTTCCTTTTGGCTAACTGTTTTAGAACAGCAACCAAAAGCTCCAAGTTTAAGTTGTTGTCTATTATGTAGTGCAACATTCATTACCTCAAACAACAAAAACACCCCAATATGAATATTTGACTGGAAAGTACTTACAATGATGTTTTTTTAGTTGTACTCATATTTATGACAAGAGTAAATTAATTTCACAATTCATATATTAAAAAAAAATTAAAAAAATTACTATTCTTCCATTTAAAAAAATGCCCAACATCTAATATATCTAAGAGAATGTGAGTCCAAAAGAAATATTTATCTACAACCAATTTACATAAATACATTACGATTCCTCATAAAATATTATGAATAACAT